>CANXYI010500876.1:0-11800 GCA_948208565.1 Hura crepitans
TATAATTTTTAATAGGTAGACTAAAATGATTTTTGATCTAATAAAAAAATTAAACTTACAATAAGAATATTTTATAAAAAAATAATGACTAAATTACATAAAAATAAAGGTTTTGGGACTATAGTCCCCTAATACAAAAAATAGTTTTTATTTGATAAAATAAGGAGTTTTTAAAGAATAAATATTTTAAATTGGATATCTTTGAGGACCAAAGTCCTCTTTCCTAAAGTTTGTAAAATTGAATAAATAAAAGTTCTTAATATGAAGGATTTAAAAAAAAGCATTTTAATTGTTCTGATAATGAAAAATGGTATTATTTGAATAAGAGTAAAATATTTTCACTAATAAAATGGCTTTGGGACCAAATTTTCATAACCCCTTAAGAAAATAATTTTAAAAATAAAATAAATATTTTTAATAAATATTTTTTTAGAACCAATGTTCCATTTATCCAATAAAAAGATTTTGGACTAATGTACTTGATTTCATAAATTGGTTTGCTTTCATATATGTTAGATTTATGGTTTTAATGTACGATATTTTTTATTTGCTTTAATTTTAATCACTTTTGTATGTGCAAATGTGTTTATATTAGTCACAATAATTGCTTGCTTTAATGGCATTGATAAAAATTAAAAGCATCAAGATGAAAATCGGTATTATGTAGTAGGGATAAAGGAGAGGGAATTCCCAGACCAGGAATCTCTTTGATTTACTTCCTAGACTAATCACCCAAGTGGCTACTTACACTCACCACTAGGTCAACCGCCTTGTAGGGACACACAAGCTCCTGTCCTCACCTTGAATTCAAAAGATGACTTTTCGAGGTGTACTCTAAAAGGTTTGGCTATAGCTTGACAACGATTGAGGTACCTCCAGTTGGCAACTTCACTAGGGAGTCCTTCTAATGCCAAAAAATTTCAGTTTTGTAAATAGCATTTCCCAATGCATGAATAGTATTTTTCAAGAACTAGGTCACATTAAGGCAACTGGGAGGGAATACTAGTCATCAAACTATAATGGGTGAAATTTAAAATGAAAATCAAAATATTGAAGTAACCACTAAGCCAATTAAAATTTTTACATTGGTATCTAGTGAATAATGACTCAGTTTAAGCCGAATGGTAAAATATTTCAGATGTGCTTAAACTGACCTAAAAATAGAACGACCTAAAGGTAAAAAAATTCCAAATAGTTCAACGGTGCTAAAATCACGATTTTCTAACATCAATAAATATTTTATTTGAATTTATCAAAATGTGATTGATTAATTAACTAAGTTTCCATTGGTTTTTGTGCACAAAATTTTAGGGGTTTATAAATTGGGAAATTTTGGAATTTTTGGTACCTAGGGAGGAATTTTTGAAGGCCTTAAAAATTAAAATCATATTTTTAAAGGTTTAAAATTAAATAAGATTAATTGTAGCCGTCGGATCACCACGTGGCTCAATCATGGCCAACGGTAGTCTTAATATAAAAGGTGAGTGCATGTGTGTGGTGTATGAGATCAAAAAGACTTTCTTCTTCCTCTCACCCCAAGTGGCTAACACTACCCCTTTCTCTCTTCTCTCCCTTTTATTTCTTCATTTTTCCATCAATTCTCCACTTACAGCTTTAATTGATACATGAAAATTGATACTCTTTGCATTTAGAGCTTTAATTTGGCATTAGTTTTGTAAGAAGAAGGTGATTTAAAGGAAAAAGAGGTTTATACATTTAGAGTTTCTAACCCTTATATCAAGGTAAACCCTAAATTAAGGCCCTAACATTTTTTAGGTAATTAAGGATACTCAATTTAATGATTGTAGTGTTATTTTTGAGTTTGGTGTAGTGTAAATTTTTCTAATCAATTTTCTTTTATGTAACTTAAAGAAAGTAGAGGATAGCCAGCTAAAGAAAAAGAAAAGGTGTGAGGTGCCTTTTAGGAAGCCAAATGATCACCCTATAAGTGTATTCAATAAAATATATATACACCTTTATAATTTTATACATTTCAAGAATAGGTGCATTATGTATATTTTGTTAATTTAGGGGTTTGGGTAACCCTAAAATGGAAATTAGGGTATATTAGGGTTATAAGATGTTAAATAAATGGAATTAATGAAAATTAGGGTTAAAAATAATTTTAATGGTGAAAATTAAGGGTTGGCCGAATGATATGGTTAGAAAGGACATAGATGTAATTAATGTATTTATGGTTACAATTAGTGTAATTAAGGTATTGGGATTAAATCAAATGGTACATTATGAATGGGAAATGGAAAATGATGAATGTGTATGATGATGGGGATATTAGATATGTAAAATGTGTATGTTTATCTGTTAAGATGTGAGAAGCATAATGTGTGTTGACATATTGGAATTTGTAATGCATGTTGATAAAGTGATAATGAGATTGATAAAACTTATGCTATAAGGTGAATAATGTAAAATAATCACTTGAATGCAATGAGAAGGGGTAATGAAAGTAATAATGTGAAGTTATGGAAATGTGGTTACTTAACATACCATAAAATGTTAAATTGTTGGTTAACAAGTATACCTAAATTTAATAGATACATGAATAGATTCTTACATGAGGAAATATACATGAGATATGTAATCTATGTGTAACTAAAATAAAGATTCAATGGCCCATATGTGTTAGATAACCTACTGGATAGGTTGACCGATCAACTAGGAAGGTAGCAATTGCTAGGACACTTTGGTGTCATGTTTCATGTGGGTGCGGCCGTCATGAGGTCCATAAGGGTCACTGCACACACATATGTTGCATAATGATAGGATATGATATTTTCATGCAGGTGTAGTTAGAAGGTCTAACAAAACCAATGCACATATTCTCAATACGTGTGCACTTACCGAGAGGTTCATCAGGACCACTACACATTTATAGTGATATGTCATGCTAATGTAGTAGCCGTGAGGTCCAAAATATAGGCCACTGCATATTGTGATCCTGCTATCTAGTATTGGGATTTATGTCCATCAAATATGGGCTAAGTAAATGGTAAATGAACATTATATAAAATAAATAAAGAATAAGTTTGAACATAAATTAAGAACATAAATATTTTAACGGTAATTAAGGTAACATAGCACGGTTGAGTATGTGACCATATGAGCATAACATTGTATGTGCATACCTCATGACATGTTTTTACATAGCATTACATGATTAATGTGACTGTGTGTGTGAGTGTAAGCATATTTTATTAAATACACCACTAAGCATTATGCTTAGTGCATCGTGTTTCTGATGCATAGGTTGTAGATAGTCAACACTGAGCCAAACTCAAAGCAGAAGTACAACAAATTTGGCTACCATCATTTTGGTATAATCTTGTATTATATAGTGTGATGTATATAATAGTAAATGGCACTCATATGTAGATAGGTAAGATAAGTTAGTTTTGTATCATGTACATATTCTTCTTAAGTTTAGCTTGACAATGTAAAGTAATTTAACAGATGTGATATGGTAAAGGTATGCATGTATATGGACTTGACTGTCAGTTAATGGTATGATAGTTATGATTGATATGACAGATTGATTGTGATGATATGGATTGAGATGGATTGTAAGGACCATATAGGTCCAGGATAATGGATTGAGATTGAGTTATTATAAAAGCGCTATTTTATGCAGGTTTTATTTTGGGATATAACACCGTGCAACCATTATGTTGTCGAATTTCTGTCTTAGCGGGATAGATTTGTGTTATGTGCATATGTAGGTAATACATGATTTGTTTATATGTAGGCCTAGTATGTTTCATGACTAGCACACACATAAAAGGGGTTTTAAAAAGATAATGATAGGACTAAGTAAAATTTATTAACGTGTCATCTCTTATTCAAGCTAGCAATAGTTTGAGCAAGGGGTGTCACAATATGCCATCTCTCATTCGGATCCAACTAGTGGATCAAATGAGGGGTGTCACATTAGGTGGTGTTAGAACAATGTTTAGGCATTCCTAGGTACATTAGGTTGCATATGAGTGTCATAGGGTTTTATATACATCCATCACATGACACTATACTGCTTGAGGCTAATGTTTGTTTTTTTATATAGATTAAAGATTAGTGAATTGATACCGCCAACTGGTGAAGAGGAGGTAGAGGTTATGCTCACACAATAATCTAAGAGCCGGTGGTTTTAAAAGCCCCAGTACACAATGATGCCACTTAAACAGCACCTGCCCAGTCGGTACCAGCATAGCTAACACTGTTGTAACAAATAGTGTAATTACTCAGATAGGCTATTACAATAGTTGCCTTACCTCCACTAAGGCTATTACAACAGTTGCCCTACCTCCACCACTAGTGCCACCACCACAACCATCTTAAGCTCTCCAGAAGACATATGTAGAACCGATCAAGAAGATAGGAGCTTTGGATTTCTTAGAGATAGACAAAGATGATTTCACCACATTAGAATATTATCTTGAAAAAACTGACCGAATCATATAACAACTAAAATGCACCCTAAAAGAAAGTTTGATCTGTGCCACTTCACTATTACAAGAAGAGGCATTTCATTGGTGGAAAAGAATTTCAAAGCATAAAGCCCTAGCAGACTTAACCTAGGATTTCTCCCTCTAGGAGTTCTAGAAGAGATACATCACAAAAAAGTACCTAGAAAAGAAAAGGCAGAAGTTTTTAGACTTAAATAAAGGGGACAACCTATATCAAAATATAAGGAGTTTGCTAGTGATCAGGTATGTAAATGAGATTATACCCACTAAAGAAGAGATGTGTAGAAGGATCAAGAATGGCCTCAATACTGACATCAAGCTACAGGTAGCTGTGAGCAAGATTAGGGAGTTTGCTCCTTTAGTCATTGTAGCCTATGTAGTGGAAGACATATTAAAGGAAAGAAGGGAGAACTTCCAAAAAAAGAGGTCATTCACTAAAGGTCAAGCCAATTCTGCCCTAAAAGTGGGCAGGAAGTAGAAGGGAAACCTAACTATCTAGCTATCATAGAAATTAGCCTCGACTCAAAAATCTAGGCTAATAGGACAATTCAAACCTTGATAGTATAGGCCAGCTACGAGTACACCAGTTTCTACAGCTAGAAGTGTACTGCCTATTTATAGGATATTTAGGAGGAGACATAGAGGCATTTGATAAAGATCTAATCCTAAGACATGCTATAGATGCAGGTTAGAGGTCATTATTAAAAAGTTTGTCCATTGAAAGTAGAGCATTCCATATAATTTCAGGCTTTACCACTAGCACCAGCTAAGAGTTAGAAGGAGAATAAGGGAGATAAAGCTAGGGAGTTAAAAGCCAAGATCAGAGGTGAGCCAGAGGATATAGGTTCAGGCTCTAGTATATCAGTATGCTCTTAAAGCTCCAGAAGAGACAAACTCTCTCTATGTCATAACTAGTACATTTTATTTTCTTGATTTACCTATTTTGGCATTAGTTGACCTAGGATCCACACAGTCCTATGTTTGCACCACACTGGCACATGATAGAGGGTTACAATAAGAGCCTCTAAATATAAAAATCATGGTCAGTAATCTGATAGGGTAACATGTGGTAGTTAATAGAATATACAAGAACTTCCCCTTGATTGTCGAAGGACATATCTTCCTACTGAACCTTATCAAGTTACCCTTTAATGAATTCAACATCATATTAGGTATAGATTAGTTATCTAGACATCATGTCATCATGGACTATAGATAGAAGAGACTCACTCTCCAGATAGTGGATGGGGATGACATTACAATAGTTAGTGAGAGAACATATTTCTTATCTAATGTTATTTATGTAGTGACAACAAGGTGACTGCTCTAGAAGGGTTGCCAAGCATATTTGGTACATGTGATTGATACCAAAAAGGTGGGACCCAATGTTAGCTAAATATAAGTAATGGCAAAATTTCTAGATGTCTTCCTAGAGGAGTTGTTAGTGTTGCCACCTGAGTATGAACTTGAGTTTGCTATTAAGGTGCACCTAGGGTACAATACTAATATCAATATCTCCTTAATAAAATGGGACCTACAGAATTGAAAGAATGGAAGGTGTAATTATAGGAGTTGCTGGATAAAACGTTTATCAAACCTAGTGTTTCCCCATAGGGAGCACCAGTCCTATTTGTGGAAAAGAAGGATGGCTCCTTATAGCTGTGTGTGGACTATAAGCAACTTAATAAGTGACAATTGAGAACAACTACCCATTACCTAGGATTGATGATTTCTTTGATCAACTTAGGGGATCAAGTGTTTTCTCAAAGATTGACCTATGATTTGGGTACTATCAACTCAAAATAAAGGAATCTGATGTGCCAAAAAAATAGCCTTTTTTTTGAGTTCTTAGTGATGCCTTTTGGGCTAACTAATGTCCTAACTATATTCATAGATTTAATGAACTGGATATTCAGGCCATACTTGGATCAAATTGTAGTGGTGTTCATAAATGACATTTTGATGTACTCTAAGACTAGAGAAAAGTATGAACATCATCTCAGGTTGGTACTACCAAATTGGAGGAAAAATGACTTTATGCCAAATTGAGCAAGTGTAAGTTTTGGTTAAATGAAATAGCCTTTTTAGGATATATTACCTTCGTTGATGGGATTAGAGTAGACCTAAGTAAAATTAAGGTTATATTAGAATGGAAGCCTATAAGGAACATGACAGAGATTAGGAGTTTCTTGGGATTAACTGGTTACTATAGGCAATTTGTTAAAGGGTTTTTAATGATTGCTGCTCCTATGACATGCCTATTGAGGAAGGAAGTGAAATTTGTGTGGGATCATAAATGTCAGAAAAGCTTTGATAAATTGAAAGCTATGCTGATAGAAGCTTCTATTCTTACACAACCAGAGTTATGGAAGGACTTTGTCATTTATAGTAATTCTTCTCATAATAGACTCGGGTGTGTATTAATGTAGAATGGCAAGGTAGTGGCTTATGCATCCAGGCAATTAAAGCCACATGAAAGGAATTACCCAATACATGATCTGGAAATAACTGCCATTATTTTTTCCTTGAAGATATGGAGGCATTACCTTTATAGTGAGAGATACTATGTGTACATAGACTAGAAGAGTTTGAAATACCTTCCCATCTAAAAGGAGTTGAACTTGAGGTAATAAAGAAGGATGGAATTGATCAAGGATTATGATTTTTTGATTGATTATCATCCCAATAGAGCAAATGTGTTAATTAATGTATTAAGTCAAAAATTCTTATGTACCATAAAAACGATGAATACCTAGTTGTAGTACCTAGAGGATGGAGCGTTATTAGCAAAATTACAATTGAAACCTAACTTGATTCAACAAGTGAGGGAGGCTCAAAAAGATGATAGTTAACTCATGCATATAATGGGTTTGATAAAAAAGGGAAAGCCTACTAAACATGAGATTAAGGTAGATGGATACTTGTATTACCATGATTGTCTATGTGTGCTTGATATAGAGGACATTAAGAAACAAATCTTGCAAGAAGCCTATAATTCTCCATATGCCATGCATCTCGAAAGCACAAAAATGTATCTTAATTTGAAGCCTTATTATTGGTGGCCTAGGATGAATAGCTGAGTACGTGACTTAATGTCTCACTTATCAATAAGTAAAGCCTAAACACTAGGTTCCTTTTGGATTGCTTCATCCTATAGCAATACTAGAGTGGAAATGGGAGAGAGTCACGATGGACTTTGTAGTTGGGCTACTTATGACCAGAAATAAATGTGATGTAGCATGGGTAATTATTGATAGGTTGATAAAAACAACAAACTTTATCTCGGTAAGAATGGATTACTCGCTGGAAAAGCTTACACAGCTATACATCGATAAGATTATGAGGCTACATAGAGTGCTAGTTTCTATTATATCATATCATGACCCGAGGTTCACATCCAAATTTTAGAAGAAACTATATGATGCCTTGAGTTCTTAGCTCACATTTAGTATTGTATTTCACCTATAAGCAGATAGCCAATTTGAACGAGTTATTCAGGTGCTAAAAGACATGCTAAGGAGCTATATCATTAAATTTAAAGGTGACTGGAATTGATACTTGTCTTTGGCTAAATTTGCATACAATAATAGCGATCAAGCAAGTTTAGGACTGGCACCATACGAGGTTTTATATAGGAGGAAGTGTAGAACCCTATTGTGTTAGAATGAATTAGGTGAAAATAAATTGATGGGTCTAAACTTGTTAGGGATGTGAAGAAGAAGGTCAAGATCATTAGAGACTGATTAAAAGCAACAATAGATAGGCATAAATCATATGTAGATTTAAAAAAGGAGTCGACTGAATGTGAAACGGGAGATAAGGTTTTCCTTAAAGTATCACTTTGGAAAAAAATACTTCGATTTGGTAAAAAAGGCAAACTAAGTCTGAGATTCATCGATCCGTAAGAAGTAATTGAATGTGTAGGGCTAATGGATTATTGACTAGCATTGCCTCCTGAACTACAATAGATTCATGATTTTTTCATGTCTAAATGTTGAGGAGATATCAAGTTGATCCCTCCCATATGTTATCAATAGAGGAGATAAAGGTGCAACTAGACCTTTTATATAAAGAAGAGTATGTTTATATTTTGGCATGTGAGGTTAAAGAACTATGCAACAAAGTAGTGCCATTAGTGAAGGTGCTTTGAAAGTATCACAACTCATAAAAAGCAACTTGGGATAGTGAACAACAAATAAGGGAACAATATCTACATTTGTTTGAACTAGGTAAATTTTAAGAATGAAATTTCTTAAGAGGGGAAGGAAATGTAATGCTTGAAAATCCTAGTTTTGTGAATAGTACTTCTCGAGGCATGAATAGTATTTTTTTGAGAACTAAGAGTGAGTATTAGCCATAAAATAATAATGGGTGAAATTTGAAATGAAAATCAAGTTATAAAGTAACCACTGAACAAATTAAAATTTTTACATCGATATCTAGTGAACAATGACTCAGTTGAAGTCGAATGGTAAAATATTCTAGATATGCTCAAAAAGACCAAAAAATAGCATGGCGTAAAGGTCAAAAATTCTAAATAGTCCAATGGTGCTAAAAGTAGAATTTTCTGACAACAATAAATATTTTATTTGAATTTATCAAAATGTGATTGATTAATTAATCAAGTTTCCTTTAGCTTTTAGGCACAAAATTTTAGGGGTTTCTAAATTGGAAAATTTTAGAATTTTTGGTGGCTGGGGAGGAATTTTGGAAGGCTTAAAAATTAAATCACATTTTTAAAGCTTTAAACTTAAATAGGATTAATCGTAGCCGTCAGATTGACATATGGCTCAATCTTGGTAGTCGATGGTCTTAATATAAAAAGTGAGTGCATGTGTGTGTGGTGTATGAGATCAAAAGGACTTTCTTCTTCCTCTCACCCTAAATGCCCAACACTACCCCTTTCTCTCTCCTCTCCCTTTTGTTTCTTCATTTTCCCATCAATTCTCTACCAAAAGCTTAAATTGGTACATAAAAATCGATCCTCTCCATGTCTAAAGCTTCAATTTGGCATTAGTTTTATAAGAAAGATATGATTTAGGGGATAAAAGAGGTTTATACATTTAGGGTTTCTAACCCCTAAATCATGGTAAACCTTAAGTTGAAACCCTAGCATTTTTCTAAGTCATTAAGGATGCACAATTTAATGATTCTAATGTTATTTTCAAGTTTAGTGTAGTGTATGTTTTCCTATGAATTTTTATAATCAAATTTCTATTATGTAACTTAGAGAAAGCAAAGGTCAGCCAAGCTAAAGGAAAGGAAAAGGTGTGAGGTGCCTTTCAAGAAGCCGAACGATTACTTTATAAGTGTATTTGATAAAATATTTATACTCATTTGTAATTTTATGCATTTCAAGAATAGGTGAATTATATATTTTTTTTTTGTTAATTTAGGGGTTTAGGCAACCCTAAAATGGAAATTAGGGTATATTAGGGTTATGAGATGTTAAATAAATGGAGTTAATAGAATTGGGGTTAAAAATAATTTTAATGGTGTAAATTGAAGGTTGGCCAAATGATATGGTTAGAAAGGACATAAATGTAATTAATGTATTTATGGTTAAAATTAGTGTAATTAAGGTATTGGGCTTAAATAAAATGGTACACTATAAATGAGAAATGTAAAATTATGAATGTGTATAATGACGGGGATGTTAAGTATGTAACATGTGTGTTGAGATGTGTGATGCATAATATATGTTGGTGTATTGGGATTTGCAATGTATGTTGATAAAATGATAATGTGTTTGATGAAACTTATGTTATAAGGTGAATAATGTAAAATAATCACTTGATGCAATGAGAAGGGGTAATGCAAGTATTGATGTGATGTTGCGAAAATGTGGTTTTATAACATACCACAAAATGTTAAATTATTGGTTAACAAGTATATATAAATTGAATAAAAGCATGAATAGATTCTTACATGAGGAAATCTACATGAGATACGTAATCTATATGTAACTAAAATTAAGATGTCAATGGCCCATATATGTTAGTGTAATGCCTGATAGTCAAGATTTTATGAACAGTACCTTCGAAGCTCGTGTGATGTTCCTTGCAGTGCGGGTCGTCATTTCGAGTCCGATGACTGGAGTATTGGTCATAAAACTTTGATAGGCTTGAAAATTAGGAAAATGAATGTATTAAAAATTTTAGCAGAACCAATAATTCATAATAGGTTAAGAACTACCGTTTACGGAGATAAAATGAGATTGGGCCGGGATTGTCCCAGGAATGTGCCCGAATGGTCTCGAAAATATTATACCCTGAACCTCAAAAATTCCACTGAGTATGATGGAGAAGGAATTAGAATTTTCTGAGGTCAATAGATATTTTTTCTAAATATTTTATTGTGATCGTGAATAGTGCTAAAAAGTCAATGATGGAATTTTGACCTAAAATTTTATGTGGCTCTTAGTCCCACTAATCGAGAAATTTTAAAACTAAAATGAGAATTTTTGGACATAGAATATTTTTTGAATTTTCGAATCAAAAAGTGACATAATATGTACATAATGTAATTGGAGCCCATTTGGCCCAATTAAATGGATCTAGCCCATCAAGTATATGTAATTATACATGTGTATTTAGCCCACACTTAAGAGAGTAATCATCTTCTCTTTCAACCCTCCATGGCCAACACCATTAGCATGAGAAAGCCACCATTTTTTTATGCTTTCTCTCTCCTAAACACCACCTAATTTCACCTAAAATTAATAGGAATTAAGCCTCCATCATTCCTATACCTCAAATCCATCAAGAATTCCAAGAAAGGAGTTCAAAATTGCATAATTCACCACTTGGGTGAATAGTGCACAAAGTAAGAAAAAATGCTTTAATCTCATTTTTTATTTTTTATATAGGTAGCTTAGGCAGTTCTAAGAGTTCTTATGATTTCAGAATATAAATTTGAGTTATAGGTGAATTTTTAGAATTTTTCTAAGTCTATGTTGGTGTATGTTAGGGGGAAACAATTCAAGTGAGACGAAGCATGGAAATCAAGGGACAAGTGGTGCAGAAAGGGGTGTGAATGCACCCTAGGTATGTGGATTAAGTCAAATGCATTATGTCAATTATGTTTGATTAGATTTATATGTATACATTTGTATGGAAATGGGATAAAATGGGGTGCATGCATGTAATTAGGTAAATTGACCTTATAAGTAGGCCTGTTCACAGTTAACCAAATTTTTGGTTAATTGCTGAATTGGTTTGAAACCAAACTGATTTTGGCTATTAATCAAATCGGTTAATCCGGGCTGATTTTTTAAAGGTGAAATTTTCAGTTACCGGTTTCAATTTTGGTCTAAGGACTTA
>CANXYI010500912.1:0-10465 GCA_948208565.1 Hura crepitans
TATATGCTTTTTCATGTATATACATTACACACAATGTCAACATTCTCATGCCCTTTTTCTTGATTTAGCTCTTGGCCATAACTTATTAAAGTCCTAAAGCATACACATCTTTACTTTCCTTCCCATATATATATATATCTCAATATGATATAAGCATACTCATACATAAACCTTTCCTTGCTAAAGCCAATTAAACCACCACGTACTTAGCATAGATCTCGGCCATACTAAGAACATACACACATATGTATCACTTCATACATCAAATATTTCATGCATAGTTGAGGCCTCCCCTACACATATAATCAATTTATCATGGCACTTAAGGTTGTATATACTCCTCAAGTCTCTCAGTCATTAATGGAAAACCCACTAAACACTTCCTTAACAACCGAATACTCAAGTCATTCATTCTAATGTCAGGCATTAACAATTCTTTAACATTTAAAACATCCCAATTAAGCCTTATACACACCTTTATGAACCTTAAAGCTCTCAGCCAACTAAGGATCTACTACTACCACCTTTCTTTTCATCAATCAACCATCCACACCACCTAATCAACATTCAATTTAGACTAACACATTAAACTAACTACATATTTTCTAAGTCCAACACATTATGGCATGCTTGAAGCTAAAACCCAACCATGAAACTTTGGAGACATAAGGTAAATGCTAGAATTGACATACCTCTTAAAGAGAAAAACTCAAATTGCAGTCCCTACACTTGAAAAACCTTTAAATTATGATTTCTAATACCTTTCATGGAAGCTTTCTCCCTTTTCTCCAAGCCATTTCTTCTCTTCATTTCCATTCAAACGTTTTCTCTTAAGTCTTAGGCATCATAGACATTCAAATTCACCCATAAATTCCCAAGAAAACTCAAGAAAAACCCATAAAAACTCACCTTGAGTGCTTTGCTACCCCTGCTAGAACTCTACTGACCTTGGCATCCTTTATGAATTTTAATGAATTCATGGGAGCTTCTTTTTCGATTTTTTTTCTACAATTCTCCTAACATATGATAGTGAATTTAGGTATGATTTTTTTTCTAAAATAGAATGAAGAAGACCAAACATATGGTCCTTATTTCTCCCTATGGCATCGATTCTAGCAGCTTGGAGAAGAGAAGAAATTATTCTTTATGAGTGGATTTAGACACTTGTCAAGTGGTCTTGCCACTTGACATAGGCCTTACACCAGCTAGCTATGTATGGGTTGGTCCCACAGCCACCTAAACTATCTTGGCACAACTCGATTTTTGGCAAAACTTCAAAAATTCATCAAAATTCACACAGACCTCAAAAAATTACATTGCTTATTTTAAAATTTATATTTTAATCCCTTTTACATGCTCATAAATTTTCATAGCCAAATTTTATCGATAGGACAATTTTTAGACTACCTTGATAAACTTAAAAATTGTGATAATTTGCAAACTATCTCAAAATTAAAAAATTCTTTCACCAATGGATTCAGTGGAATTTTTGAGCTTCAGGGTCCGTTCGAGCACATCTTGGGTCATTCAGTAGCTTACTACTCGAAATGAATTATTGGTTTTGCTAAATTTTTAAATTTTGCCTTTTTCATCATTTCAAGGCCCCTCAAAAGTTTCCCTAACCAGTGTTGCTGCCTTGATTTATGTGTAAGTGACCTGGCACCCTAAGCACACTTCCCAAACCTAGTGGCACTATTCACGAAGCCTTGAACACGGGCGTTACAGTTCTTCCCCTCTTAAGAAAATTTCATCCTCAAAATTACTTGAAGCAAATAAATATGGATATTTGAGCTTTTATCTATTTTGTTGGCTCCTATGTAGTTTCTTCAGTATCATGGTGCCTCTATAGCATGTTACCCGTGGTGTGGATTTATTTCTCAACTACGTCACTTCACAAGTCAAAACCTAGATCAGTTCTTTTTTATAGCTTTAATCACCTTTTTCATATGCTTAAATCAGACTGTACTTCATTATCTATCAATGATAGCTTTTAGCCTTTCTTTGACCACCTTCACTTTTCCTCTACATTTCTAATCACCTAAATACCAAAAATTTACTTTTCTACACTTTACTCCACCATAGAGAAGGTTTATGTTGTTTGCCATATGAAACTTCATAAGGTGCCTTCTCAGACTAGATCGATAACTATTATCATGAGCAAATTCTACTCATGATAGGTGCTAATTCCAACTACCTTTAAACTTAATAGCACATCCTCATAACATACCCTCAAGTATTTGTATCACCCTCTCTGACTGTTTGTCATTCTTAGGATAAAAAGTTATGCTATAGACCAATCTGGTGCCTAATGCCTCTTGCAACTTCTTCCAAAATCTGAAAGTGAAGCAAGGATCTTGGTTAGATATAATAATCACTGGCATACCATGTCATCTGACTATCTCATTAACAATTAGTCTAGCCAACTTTCCTAATAAATAATCCCTTTTAACAAGAATAAAGTGAGCTATATTTGTCAATCTGTCAATAATCACCTACGCAGCATCACATTTACCTCCAGTCATAGATAAACCTATCACAAAAAAAAATCCATGATTACCTTTTTCCCATTTCCACCCCAGTATTGCTGTAAGATGTAGCAATCCAGAGGAAACTTGATGTTCAGCTTCCACTTGTTGGATGTCAAACACCTAGTAACATATTCTGCCACATCTTTTTTCATACTAGGCCACCAATAATGAGACTTTGGTCTAAATACATCTTTGTGCTCCCATGATACATGTAATAAAGAGGTTCATATGCCTCCTTTAGTATCTATAACATCAGGTCATCTGTACTAGGTACACATAACTTGTTTTGATAATATGGACACCTATCTTCTATCAACTGAAACCCTGTAGCCTTCCCCTCTTTAACTTTACTTGCCATCTGAATTAGTTGTTCATCTTTTATCTAATTTTTCTTAATATGTTGTTTGAAATCTAGTTTCCCCTGTAACTCAACCAACACAACATATTCTGAAGTGCTCTACACCCTAGCATTCATAGCTTTCAAAGTCACCCTAAACTTTCTACTCAAAGCATCTACCACTATATTGGTTTTCCCTATGTTGTAATCAATCAAATAGGCATAGTCTTTTATTAGCTCTAATGACCCCCTTTTTACTTCCTATTCACTCCTTCTAAGAAGGAATTTTAAACTTTTAAGATCTATATAGGTGTAACATCTTTCACCATACAGATAGTGCCTCTAGATTTTCAAGGCAAAAAAAAAAACAACAACTAGCTCCAAGTCATGAGTGGGATTATTCCTTTCCTATAGTTTTAGTTGTCTTAAAGCATAAACTACTATTGCTCGCACTATAAAATCTTTCTCTCTCTCTAGGCTTTACTATCTGTATTCTCAACTCATACATTCAACCCCATTAGAAATCTCTTACATTTGCTTCTCTTTTATACCATTCAATTGGTTTAAAATTTTGAATGTCATGTCTAGCTAGTACTCAATTATGGTAATACCAACCTCTTTCCTTTCCAAGTAATCAACAACTCCTAATTTCTAGCTTTTCTATATAGATTCTTCTATGGGGGAGCTAATAGTGGAGGTGGATTAGCAATAATGGTAGTATGTATGAGCAAGACAATTTCTTGTTATACCAGAATAGGAGGTACTTCTATCTACAGTTAGCTAGGCACTAGTGGCTATGGCTGCTGGGCAAAATCACTACGGTCAGGTACTGCTGCCTTGCCTACCCCCTATATAGTTATGGTTGTTAAGAGGACTCACCTATCAGCCTCATATAGTGTAACAGTTTGAAGGAGTATAACCCTAAATAGTTGCACTCATATACACTACCTAGGAATATTAAACTTAGGCTCTGATACCACAAAATATAACACCCTCGACCGAATTTTTGAAAAACCCAATAAGCAGTGCACTTCCTGCTAGGTCACCCATCCTAAAATTTCTCCCAATCTCATTCATTTAACTTTTACTTACTCTATAGTATTTAATTCTATTTGACTCCAAATTTATTTATGTTTAATTGTATACGTTATTTAGGGTCATACCATATCAATCTTGCTAGTACTAGCCAATTATAGGTCGGTCAAGTATTTTCCAAAAATCTAGCAGCATAACAGCTATTCGAGTTTCTAACCAAAATTTTAAACACCTGTAAAACACTATAAAATCTCAAGTTCCATCACTTGGACCCTTCTAGTCCCCCATTTATCAAAACCTAACATTGACATTCTATCAGTTCATCCACATAAGCCCTAGGCCACAGTCAAATAATCATAGATATTGAGCCTCAGGCTCACAACCCATATCATCAAGTAGAAGCAACCATGTGTTCAAGGCATCCTAATGGAGACTCATTACAAAATATTGTTTATGACATAAATAGAACCTCTTATATGGTACCCATTCCCCACTTATGTATATGAGTACAAAACTGTATATTAAAAATATAGCAACTTTACTTACTTGTCCTTTGAACCTTGACTACAAGTACTCTGAGGCTGTCTACAGGTTTTGATCACCTGCACACCAAATCTAGTATGTTGAGTATATAATACTCAGTGGTGAACTTAAGCAATTAAGTCATGTCATATAAATTATCATGCATTTCTATAGTAGTGATATTCATTTATTCAGCTAGGTTATTATATCATCAATTAAGAATATATTTATCAAAAGACCACACTACCCTTCTTGTATGATTATTAATTATTAATTAGTTAATATCTTAAAAGTTTATTTTTCATGAATATGTATCACTTTTAGTGATAATAGTAATTAGTTCAAAACATTAGACTAATGTCTAAACATTTCTGTCAAATGACCAAAACGCCCCTATTCTAGACCTTAACTAATTTATTGCTTATATAGTCATTTACAATCCATAAATTGTAACTCTAGGCCATTATTAGATATAGTTTTTTAGTCATTTAATTTATCAGGGTATTACATGTTATGTATGTAAAATTACCAAATTGCCTATGTGTCAGTTCATTTTAGTAAATTATTTAGTTAATCATTTCAACTCAGGTGATCATTTTTAGCAATTGCATGTATAATCACTAATAATTAAGCCAATAAACATTGCACATGTCACATTTCTAAAATGCCCCTACTTGGGTATTGTCCAACTATTCAAGTAATTGTATCATATTCTAATATCATAAGAAATTTATATTTTTCTTATTTAATTATTTCAGTAGGCCTATTTAGAAAGACAACATTTATAAATGTTGGACCTAAAGGGAATAAAATATTGTAGTGATCAAAATTTTAGACACCGACCGCTGCACCGGCCTGATCAAGTGAATGTCCACAGCTAAATCTGATTATTTGACTAGTGCAGTGGTCCTGCAGCACCTACGTTGCTACACCAACAAAGATCAAGTGAATGTCTATAGCTAAGTCTAACTGTCCAACTAGTGCAGTGGTCCAGCAGCACCTATGTTGTTGCACCAATAAAGATTAAGTGAATGTCCATAGCCAAGTCTGACTGTCCAATTAGTGCAGTGGTCATGCCGACCCTACACTGCTACATCGGTAAAAATCTAGTGAATGTTCACAGCTAAGTCTGACTGTCTAACTAGTGTAGTAGTCCTACAGGACCTACGCTACTGCACTAGCAAAATCAAGTGAATGCCCATAGCCAAGTCTGACCATCCAACTAGTGCAATGGTCCTATAGAACCTATGCCGCTGCACCAACAAAATCAAGTGAATGTCCCCAACCAAGTCTGACTATTCGACTATTATAGTGGTCCTGTGGGACTTATGCCACTGCACCAATAAAATTTGAATGGCTGGCATAAAGTGGCAAGGAGAGAAAAAAGTTATCTATCTAAAAGACTAGTACAATGGCGCTATTAGGGACCTAAGCCGTTGTATTAGCCCTATCTGAAAAATAGACAATATAACAGCTGCTAAAAATCCCTAAGTTGACTGGTCAACCCATCTAGTGGGTGTTTAGCTAATGGGCTATATAAATCTTTATGTTTATTACTTCACTGATTGACTTCTTATAACACTATCAAGTGAATAATAGACATATATAAATTTTATCGCATAATTTAATTTTAGCCCAGTCTGATATGGCCACAATTAGGCTATACTGAGTGAATTCTCAGTATTACTTTTAGGTACGGCAATTGCCAATGATTAAGGTATATTATGCTTGATTTTATTCCATGGTCATTTCTCATGTAGTTGACATTTACTATATAATGGTATTTTTATTCAAGTAGTGGTCAAACTAGATAGTTGTAGGTTATTTTGTCAAGCTTTAAAAGCAAAATTTTGGATTCATTTCTTAGTGTATTTCAATGCAGTTATCACAAATAGTTTCATACATTCGATAAATCTAAAGCCAGCATAATTTAGTCCATTTGAAAGGCCAAACACTAGGCATACTTGCCAATTCTTATACTCACATCATACTAGCCCTTTTATCCATATAAGTTGGGCACAATACAAACAACCTTTCAAGTCATTTTCTAGTTCAAATTCAAGTTCATTTCTTAGGACTTTTCTTACCTTTTTAAGGTACATGCCAGTTATTCATTTTATGCCATACACATCTTACATGTTTATTTAAAACATATCTAGCCAATTATGGCATAAGAAAGTTCATTTGCCCAAACTTTATTACACATACTTATAGCCTTTTTGGGCACATATTTTAGGTTCATATCATGTTATCTCTAAGTTCACTTTAGTGACCTGCTAATGTCTCATTTTAGGCAATTTTCTAAGCCCATTCTTAAGTAGTTATTAAATCTTTGAAACTATAACTTTTAATCATATTTTATGCCATCTCAGTCATATATATTAAACTAGTTTCATGCGAAACAAATTAGACCAAAACATGCTTATGTTATTATGCCTTATCATGTATATACATTACACACACATTATCAACATTCTCATGCCATTTCCCTTGATTTAGCTCTCAGCCATAGCTTATTAATGTCCTAAAGCATACATATGTTTACTTTCCTTCCCATATATATATATCCTAAGATGATAAAAGCATACTCGCACATAAATCTTTCCTTACCAAAGCCAATTAAACTATCACGCACTTAGCATAGATCTCGGCCATACTAAGAACATACACACACATGTATCACTTCATACATCCCATATTTCAAGCATAGTTTAGGCCTTCACTACATATATAATTACCTTTTCATGGCACTTAAGGTTGTATATACTCCTCAAGTCTCTCAGTCATTAATGGGAAACCCACTAAACACATCTTTAACAACCCAATACTCAAGTCATTCATTCTAATGTCAGGCATTACTAATTCTTTAACATTTAAAACATCCTAATTAAGCCTTATACACACCTTTATGTCCTCTAAACCTCTCAGCCAACTAAGAAACTACTACTAGCACCATTATTTTCATTAATCAACCATCTACACCACTTAATTGTCATTTTATTTAGACCAACTCATTAAACTAACTACATCTTATCCAAGTCCAACATATTATGGCATGCTTAAAGCTAAAACTCAACTATAAAGCTTGGGAAACATAAGGTAAATGCTGGAATTCACATACCTCTTAAAGAGAAAAACCTAAATTGCACTTCCTACACTTTGTGAACCTTCAAGCCATGATTTCTAGCTTCTTTCACTAAAGCTTTCTCCCTTTTCTCCAAGCCCTTTCTCCTCTGCATTCACCTCCAAAACCATTCAAACATATTCTCTTAAGTCTTAGAGATCATTGACATTCAAATTCACCCATAAATTCCTAAGGAAACTTAAGAAAAACCCATAAAAACTTGCCTTAAGTGCTTTACTGCCCCTATTGGAACTCTGCTGACCTTAGCATCTTTGATGATTTCAATTAATTCATGGGAGCTTCTTTTCCAAAATTTTTTTTCAATAATTCCCCTAACATATGATAGTGAATTTATGTGTGATTTGTTTTCTAAAATAGAATGAAGAAGACCATGGAAATGGCCCCTTTTCCTCCCTATGGCCTTAGTTCCAACAACTTGGAGAAGAGAAGAAATTCTTCTTTGTGAGTAGATTTGGACACTTGCCAATTGGTCTTGCCACTTGGCATAGGCCCTACACTAGCTATCCATGTGTGGTTGGGTCCCACAACCAATCAAACCATCTCAAAACTACTCGATTTTTGGCAAAAATTCACCAAAATTTACACGGACCTCAAAAAATTACATCGTTTATTTTAAAATTCATATTTTAATCCCCTCTACATGCTTATAAATTTTGCAGCCAAATTCTATTGATAAGGTAGTTTTCAAACTACCTCGATAAACTTAAAAATTACAATAATTTGCAAAGGATCTCAGAATTTAAAAATTCTTTCACTAATGGACTTAATGGAACTTTTGAGCTTTAGGGTCCGATATTTTTGGGTCTGTCCAAGCATATACTAGGTCATTCTCGACCCAACTAAATTTTATTACACCACTCAGTAGCTTACTGCTCAAAATGAATTATTGGTTCTGCTAATTTTTTAAAATTAGCCTTTTTCATCATTTTAAGGCCCCTCGAAGTTTCCCCAACCAATGTTGTAACCTTGATTTATGTGCAAATGACCCAGCACCTCAGGCTCACATCTCGAACTTAGTTGCACTATTCACAAAGCCTCGAACACGAGCATTACAATAAATGTGACACCCCTTACTTGATCCAATCGTCGAACCCGAATAAGCAGCGGCATATAAACTGATATGGGAATAACTTTTATGAAAAACCTTTATCAAATAAAATCCTTATTGTTAAGATTAAAACATTTTTTGCATGTATAAAGTTATAAAAATGTGGATTTTCAAAAAAACCATTTTTCAAGGTATACTATTAGAGCCCTCGTGCCAAAATTTTGTCAACATAACGGCTACACTAGGCACTATCCCAAATAGTAACCTGCATAAAAATGACACTTTTAAAATATCTCATCACATGTTCTCATCATCTAGGTCCATCTAACCCTCCAATACATCTCAACATACATCAAGCATGCATAATGAAAAGAGATCATACAAGTCAAGCAACAATACACAATCTTAGTAAGAAAGGTGCAATTCTATTTTAAAAGAGTTAAAATTTAGATACAACATAGATTAGGCCCAATCCCTCAATTACACAAAAGTGCCAATATACTATTACTTCACATTATCATAATTAAGAAAATAGAAGTACCAAAAGAATTATTCTCTTAATCAATCTTTAGATATTTAGGTTTTGACTCTAATTTGATCCCTTAAACCTACATATCGCAAAATAAAATGATGTGCTAAGCGAATGTTTAGTGGTGTATTCAATTTAACTTATGTATGCTCATATACAAATCATGCCAAAGTAGCAACCATATGAAATTTATCTCATAACATGATCATACATAACTCATTATATACATAAATAGGCATTGCAGCATTCGTTCACAATAATTTGAAAGGATTCCTCTTGCATGATCACCATTTCATAATGAACATAAATGATCATTCATACATATGTACATATTCATAACATCTTTAATAAGCTCACAATTTAACATATGTGTAAATTCTATTTAATAGTCCACCATTCTAATTTTTATGCTAAAGTAATCATTTTATACCTATACCTAAAAAATAGTGGACCAAAACTAGATAGCAAGATGAGATATGTCTAAAGGTTGAAATGGTTGCCTTTAGGCCAATATGATTGCTCGAAGGTTGATATGGTCACTCGTAGGCCAATATGTTTGCCTGAAGGCTGATATGGTTGCCCAAAGGCCAAATATGATACCTAAGGGTACCTTAGTAGCTATTATGTCTCCATAGTTGACCAGTCAACCTATCCAATTTAGGTTGTCTAATTATATGGGGCATCACCATTATAATTTAAGTTTCACCTTCTTAAGTAGCTCTTAATCTATCTTGCCTTATTTCCAATTATCATTATGGCACACACAAACATAATCACATCCATGAGTTTCAGAACATTACTCATGTTTCCATATCTCATGTTAGTCTCACTTAATTCATAAGTAATCAACTAACATAATTATAAGCTCATCACATAGCTTTAACAATACATCTATATACAAGCCATAATACAACATATACATATTCCATGCTGTTATGCTCACATTTTTAACTAATTCATATTATACAAATGTAAGACCACCATTTGCTTATCTTAATGGCCATTTGGTCATACCCTTTTTCTTGCACACGTGTACACCAAAATGAAACATATATACTAGGCATAAAGATGCCAAAATGCTTATATGGCAATAAGTTCATAATTTAACTATTATAATACTTAATTAGGCAAAAACATATCAAGACATCTTACTTTTTGTCATGTGATACATGTATAACGAATATGTTAAAAAATATGAACTATAATACATGGCATCTCGTTGTCCTTTACATTTCATGTAAATTCCATATAGCTAAACTTAACCCTCTAAAGTGGTATACATATACATTTGGCTATCATTATAAATATATATATATATATA
>CANXYI010500967.1:0-16774 GCA_948208565.1 Hura crepitans
AAAGTATGTATGATGGCCTTTTATAAAGTTATGCATTAAGTTACATAATCATAAAGTTGACTTTAAATCATGTTAAGAATGAGAAATCAAAATAATTATGATAATGTCTCATATGATTAGACAACTTAGATTGGATAGGTCAATCAATTAACTAGGGAGAGATAGCAGCTGCTAGGGTATCATCAGGTACAAGCATGACCTTCAGGCACTACTAAGACCTTTGAGTCTAAATACGATCTATGGGTCAAGTATGGCATTCAGGCACTAGTATGGCCTTTGGGCGCAGTCAATTCTATTATCATGTTTTGGATAGTTATTTTCTAGGTATAGTCATATTATAAGCATTCAGAAATATGTAACTAAGTATGTAGTTAAAGTAAAGTCTAGGAATGGCAGTAATGAAACTAACTTTAATATTTGTATTTATAATTAGTATGAATGAGAGATCATTACGCTTTTTATAAGGTATGGCTTCTGCACCTTTGCATAAATATTGTATGTTTTGCACATTTAAGCTTATGATGTCATTTTTTTATTCAATTGATGAAAGATACATGTTGTGCATGTGAACATACATATGCTACCAAAACACACCACTAATCCTTTGTTTAGCACATCATTGCATTTTGATCCATAGCTTAAAGAAATAGATTTGAGTCAAAGCCTTAATATTCAGCAAGTTGATCAAGAGATGACTCATTTTTGGTATTTTGCTTTATTTAGTATATTATGTGATGTATTCATAATAGAGGCACTCTTGTGTAATTTGGGGAATCAGTCCTAATATGTGCTATAGATAATTTTGTAATTCCTTAAAATAACTTCTTATGTGTTTATATAGTTATGTATGATGATGCATGACTTGCATGATATCTCTTCTTATAATTTGGTTGATGATGTTGTTTTGAGATTGAATGGTTACATGGATCAATGTGGAGTTGAGAATAGTTGATATGTAATTATAAAAGTATTTTTTACCTATAGAGTTTCTATTTATGATGGGAATAGTATTTTGGTACAGTTGTTATGTTGTCAAATTTTCAACATAATGATTTCCCCGATGTTTTGATCTTTTAGCACAATTCAATATTTGATGTTTAAATTAGTTTGAGTTTCCAAAGTATTTATTTATCAAATAAGTTTTCCATAACGATTTTAATTTGTATGGATTTTTAATATGGTTAGTTTGGATATCAGTATGTGTGTCACTTCTTATCGTGGCCTGGTGATCAGATCAGATAAGTGGTGTCACACAAAAAATTAGTGGTTTAACTTAACCCATCCATATATGATTACTATATAATGAACTCCTTTCACCATTTTTTTTATCTCATTTAGGTTCGAGTATAGACTTATGTTAACTTAATACATAATTAATTATGTCAAATGAAGCCCTAAATATGTGATTCTTTTAACACCCCTTACCCATACCATGAGAAAACTTGGTAAGGAGATGTTATAGCATAAGCACATAATGTATAATAGAACATATAGATAAAATATATAAAAACAAACAAAAAAACTTGGCTAAAAAAATATAGTTTTTACTTTTCATTGCAAACTTTATTTTTTTTCAAAGTTAAAACATTTTATTTCTTTAAAACATTAACTTAAGTGAGTCATCATGCTGAAAATCTAACAATATAATGGCTTTCTAATGAATTATGCAAAATTTTCACTTGTAAGAAACAACACTATAATAGGATCATATTCATCACAAACTTCATTTTCAATCCTTAATTTCACAATATCATTACCAAAAAATCCATGTAATTAGAAGCTAAATAATAACATCAAGCCACAATTTCCATATGTCACATGCTCATATATACACACGAATATGTTTAATAATTACTAATAAATGTTAATTGTAGGACATTATTTACTCTTGCAATTACTACTAGATAAAAGATTATACATATATAAAAATTGTAATCACTTATACAACAAGCTTTCTTTAACAAGAAGCCTAGAAAAACTCTCTCACCTTCTATGCCTTTATATGCTTATACTTTCTAATGGAGTATCTAGCTATATTCTCCTTAATTGCAACTCTAAGCTAAAATTTATTATAATGCCCGAGAATCCCAATTTAATGAATATTACTTTTTGAGATGTGAATAGTGTCTTCCAAGCAATTGGGTCATATTGAGGTGGCCAAAGGGGAGTACTAGTCATTGAACTGAGATAGGCAAAATAATGATGAAAATAAAGTTATTAGCACTAGCCATTAGACCAATAAAATTTATCATGTTAAAAACTGGTGAATAGTGACTTAAGTTTGCATCAAGTTGTAAAATGGTTAGGATATGCCTGGACTAACCCAAAAATAGCATGACTTGAAGGTTAAAAATTCCAAGGAGTCTAATGGTGGTGAAATTAGAATTTTTTGAGATCGATTAGTATTTTACTTGAATTTCTTAAAAACACGAGCGAATAGGATTTTCCCTTTACTTTTAAACCCATGACTTTAGAGGCCCTAAATTGAGACTTTTTATAATTTTTAGCACTAAGAGATGTAATTTTTGAGGCCTTGAGCATTAAATTTACATGTTTGAAGCTTAAAACATAAATAGGATTAATCTGGACTGTCGAATCACCATGTGGTGTGATCTAGGCCATCTAAGCTCTTAATATAAAAGGCATGGCATGTGTGGTGTATGCACATGTGTGAGAATTATCTTCCACCTCCTTCCCCCCTTTGGCTAACACTATTTTCTCCGCTACCCTTTTTTCTCTCAATTAAAACCTAAATCCAAGTTATTTTCACAAGGTGAACCCATTATTTTTGCCTTCATATTCTCATAAACATGATTTTATTGAGAAAAAGCCAAGGGAAAGCCTAATTTGAAAGATTTCACATCTTGGAGAATAGTGGATAACTGTTGAGTAAATGATTTTCTTTAAGGTCTCATATTTTTTTAGTATTCAAGGTGTAAATGATGGATATGTGGTTAGATTTTAGTTTGGATATATGTAGAATTTTTTATGAATTTTCTAAGTCCAAAACCTATTATGTTTGTAGAAAAAGAGAAAAATTTATTAGAGAGAGAAAGAAAAGGCTTAAAGGGTCTAATTAGAATGTATTGGAGTTTATTATAAGTGAATTTAATGAAAAATGTATTGTATGTTGCTTGTTTACACATTTTAAGTGTGTGCATATATGTATGGAAATGGTGTAATATATATGTGCATGTGGTAGGGTGTGGTAATTTTATGTATGAGATGAGTGGATGAATATGACCATGAATGCATGAAGAAAGAATTGAAAAATAATATGCATGTTTATGAATGTGGAATGGCCAAATGGTATGGCCATGGTGGACATGTGTGTGCATATGATGTGTAAATTAATTGATTATTTAGATGTGAGCATGATCAATATGAAAAATTAAGGTGTATATGCATTTAGGTATAATGGTTAGATGATTTACATTGAGATTACATAATATGTGTACATGAGCTAAAGTATGGCCAATACTTGAATAAGCTTAAATAGGTGAGGTAATTGTAAATAGGACAAAGAACTAACAATAACTAGAGTACATGTGCATATTGGTAACATAATGGTATTGTGAAGTATGGGAACAATGTTATAAACAATAGGCATAATCAGGTGTAACAAGGCATAAAACTATAGCAATATGTGTAAAACCTATTATTATGATGTATGGTATGATAATTAAATGAAGAAAATGATAAAATAAAATATTCATGAAGCATGTTTTGAAATGCTAAAGTAATAGCAAAGCAAAATGTGTGCATGTAACTTTATTTGTTGTAAAGTGAATAACAAAATATGGAATGGTGATAAGTTAATGATCAACTTAAGAAATAATTGGGATTGGCCTCTATTAGCTAGGCCACCTACTGGATAGGTTGATCGACCGACTAGGAAGTTAGCAATTGCTAATGGCTTTGGTTTATAAGAATCATTTCCCATTGGATTGTATTACGGGTTCAATTGCCAAGGTTCTAGATGTGAACCTTGCACACCTTTGGCTATTATGAGGTCTATAAGGGTTGATCCCTATTATTTGATGCCTTAGGATATTGGGAGGTCCACAAGGGCTTATCCCTATTATCTTGATGTTGGAAAGTCAATTAGGGTTATCCTTACCATTCTAATATTGAGAAGTTTTAGTGAACTAATCCCTGTTATCGAATGGATTAAGGTAGGTACGACTACCAAAGTCTATAATATGAGCCACTACACATATTTAGATCCCATTATCTAGTGTTAAAAGTGTTGTCTTTTGAGTATGGGCCTGAAGAGTAAAATGGACAAATGATATAACATTTTATTATGAGTTTGTCATGATGTGAATTATAATAAAACAATGAAAGAATGAGTAAAGTTAGTTTAATTATAATCATAATTATAATATGATATGTTAGACATAATGTCACATGAACAAATTGAACATGTAACTAGTAAAATGAAATAATGGTAAGATAATTACATGTAACTGCAGTGTTTGTATGGTGCATGATGTATGGGTGTATAATACAATACATGTTTTATTAAATTCACCATTGAGTATATACTCAATATGTCAGTTTCTCGATGCATAGGTAGGAGATACTAGATTTATAATCTAGCCTTAATAGGTAGTGTACCAGCTAGGCTCCTCTTAGGGTATAATTTTGATACATTTGTGTTTAGTACCACACAAGGGCACTTGTGTATAAGAATGTGTTGAGCTCAATTGTGTATATAATTTTGTCATGGTTTGTAAATACTATAAATAGGTTCTAATGTTGATATAATTAGAATGTATGGCTCACATACTGCATGCTTGAATTTAAGGAGGTAATGTTTGTATATAATGTTATTGATATAGATATTCTAGAGGACCAGAAGGATCAATTGAGATGTGCTGATGATGAATTTGTTATAAAAGTGTGATTTTGTAGGTTTGAAATTTTGTTCTTTCACCCGGATAGCCATTATACTACCAATTTTTTGTTAAACATGACTTATAATTGATTGGTTAAAAGAAATCCATATGCATGATAATAGGAGTTAACATACATGATTAGGGAAAGGGCTTTAATAAGATAGTTAGATGGCAACGTGATATCTCTTATTCAAGTTTAATAGTGGATTGAGTAAGGGGTGTCACATTAAGAGGTATCAAAGAAGGTTTAGACATTCCTAGGCATAAGATACATGAGTGCCACATGATTAGGTTCTATATCAGGTAAAGCTACATTGCTTGAGGCTGATAATGTTTTTTTTATAGTAAACCAATATGACTGAGTGCCCCCCACTAGACAAAGGGCAAGAGGTGGCTAGTCTCACATTGATAACCATTCATGAGCCCTTGAGTTTGGCAACCCCAGTGCCTAGTGATGTAGCATATCTAGCATAAGCATAAGCTCCATCGATATTGTTACAGTAGATTATTAATTTGCTGAGATAGCCCACCACTATAGTTGGTCCACCACCACTATCACCAGGTTTAGTATAGCCTCTATAGCGCATGGCATTGTAAAAGACCTATATAGAAAGGGTTAAGAAGATAGGTATGCTAGATTTTATAGGAACAACAAAAGATGATGCAACCAAGGCTAATATTAGTTGGAGCAAATAGTTAGGATTTTGCAATAGTTGCAATGCACCCTATAAGAGAACCTAATATGTTTTATATTGCCTTTCACTAGTGGGAAATCATAGCTAAACAAAAACCTATAGTAGATGTGACCTGTTAATTCTTACTTTAGGAGTTTAAAAAAAAGTTATATTTTAGAGACATACTTGGGCAAGAAGAGGCAGGAATTTTTAGACCTAAAATAGGGACTGTAACAGCCGTAAGTTGAGGCTTCGTGAATAGTACCATTGAGTCTGAAAAGTGTTCCTGGGGTGCTAGGTCACCTTCATGAGGTTTGAGGTAAAGGTACTGTCATGAAACTTTGAGGGGCCATAAAATGATGAAATTGACATAATTTAAAGATTTAGTAGAACTAATAAATTATTTTAGGCTATAATCTAGTAGGCCATAGGCTCAAATTGGGTTGGGCCAAGAATGACCCAGGATGTACCCAAACAAACCTAAAAATGGCATAACCTAAAGGTTAAAAATTCCCCTGAGTTCATTGGTGAAATAATTTTTAAATTCTGAGGTCATTTACAAATTTTCTTAATTTTGAGGTTTTTCATATAAATCAAGGCAATTGGTTAACTGTCCTATCGATGCAATTTGGCTATGAAATTTTATGAGCCTCGAAATGGGACTAATTGAGGATTTATAAAATAAATGCAATGATTTTTTAAAATTCCCAAAAGTTTCTATCGAAATTAATCATTTTTGAGTTGTTTGAGAGGCATGTGGGCCCCACCTGTGCCACATTAGCCACTATAAAAGGTCTAAGGTTCCTCTCTTCTCTTTCTTCTTTCCTCTTCCTCCCACCAGATGCCATTTTTAGATTTAAGCCACCATTTTTATCCCTTTAAGCAAGCTTTTCCCTTGCCTATTATCACCATAAATCCCCTAATTATGTTAGAAATTGACTTGTGAAGGTTTTGGAATCCATAAAAGCCCTAGAAATTGACTTGTGAAGGTTTTGGAAGCCATAAAAGCCCCTAAAGTGTAAGATAATTCTAGGAAGCTAAGGTGTGTATCAAAGGGTGCTAAAAAAGCAACTTCTTGTGTGTAAGTAATTCCACCCTTTCTAATTTATTTCTTAAGGGATTTGATGATTTTAAGAACACTTATGTGATTGGAATTTAATTTGGAGGTGTGTATGAATTTTGGTGAATTTTTGAAAGGGTATTCATGTGAATGGAAGCCTAGGGAAAAAGTGAGTAATTAGTGACTTCTTTCAAGCCTGAAGTGTGGAATTCAACTCTTTGGATTGGAAGGTAAGTGAATTTAAGGCATTTGAACCATGATTGATTAATGTTGTATGTATTAGGCTAGGAATCCTTTGTATAGAAATGGTGTAATTATGGATAATGTGTGTAAATTGGTGTTTTAGTTACATATTTAGGCTAATGTTATGTATAAGGCATAATTAGGATGTTGAATTAAGGAAAGGAATGGATGGAAAGGTGATTTCCCTACTTGATTGAGAGGTGTGTGTGGTGTTCATGGCTTGCTAAGGTATTTTTGGCATGATTTCTAAGGTATTTAACATGGATGGTGCTTGAATTATAAGTGTAGGTGGTGAGAATTATGAGTGTTGGTGTGTGTTTCCTTTTGGCTGAGAAGTTCTTTAATGGGTATGCTAAGGGTAAGGCATGTGTGATAAGCATGTTGTATGGGATATGGCTTGCCAAAAATGGTATGATAGCTGTGGGTGAAGAGATGGATGAATAAAGCTTGTGTATGTGTTTGTGTAATATGGTTAAGGCGTAACTATATATGTGTGCTAGCTTTGTTTGCATGGTAAAGGCATAATATGTTTGTAAGCATGCTTGTGTGATGTTTAAGTGTGTATAAGTGTGCTTGATTATGATTAAAAGCATGTGTAAGGCAAATTAAGGTTTGTGGCTAAGAGCTTTACAAGGTAAATATGGAATAAAAATGAGGTATGGCCTAGCTAGCTCTTATGTGGGTAATGGCATGACATTTATGGCATTATGTATATGGCATAATGTAGGTTGATATGTATTCTTAGTATGGCATAAAATGTATAACATGTGAGACACTTGTAACGGATGGAAAAAGGGTTGAAACGTAAACTTAAAGTTGGCTTAAGTTAGCATGAAATATGACTATAAAAATGGACTTATTTTAGGCATGAAAGTGTACCTTAAAGTGACTTAACATAGGATGTTTATATACCTTGGCATGAAAGCTACTTGTGTGTTGATTTAATGTATTTATATGAGCTTGGCTTTAAGCCTATGGAAATGCATGACAATGAATGCAATTGGCACTAAAAAAGGACCTAAAATGAATCTAAAATGGCCATCGCAAATAGGCAAAATGAATTATAACTATCCCATTAAAAATGATTTTTGGGACTATGCTTAAAATAACAATTTAACATGTAAATAATTGAGGCAAAATAATGGGCTAGACTAGATTTAATATGCTTGTAATTGCACCTTTAGAAATAGATTAAAATGTGATAGAAATTTTTTCCTATAATTACCCGATAGGGCTAAAAATGACCTGTAACTATCTAAGTCAAAAATTGACAGTTTCATAAAAAATTTAACAAAATTTTAACTATCTATTTTTTAACTTGTAATATTATAAAAAAATGATTAGTAAAGAAATAAACTTAAAATGAAGTTAGATAGCCCATTAGTTAAACACCTACTGGATGTGTTGACTAGTCAACTCAGGGATTAGTAGCTACTAGATTGTCTATTTATCAGACTAGGCCGATCCAACAGTTGAGGTTCATAATTGAGCCACTGCACTAGTTTGTAGGGCAGACACTCTTCATTGTTAATTGTATATCAGACTATGGTAGTGCAATGGCGAAGGTCCCTAAGAGGGCCACTACACTAGTCTACTGGGTAGACTCAGAGGAGTTATTTGATATGATTAGTGCCCTTGGGAGGTTTATGGACTGATCACTTTGCATAGTTACTTAGTATTTTGCCCCTTAGGAGGTTCCTATGAACTGATCCCTATAGACTATATCAGGTCGATGCAGCAGTCAGGGTCTAAAATATAGGCCACTACACATTTTTTAGTTCCCTTTTGGTCTAGTGTCTGTAAGTGCTGTCTATCTAGTCGGGCCTATAAAATGAACTTAAAAAAGAGAAATATGTAAATTTAAAATAATTGATAATAATTTCTAATGATAAAGTTAATAATTATACCTAAGTGGCATTTTGTTAATTTTGAAGAAAATATGACATATCATCTGAATGACATCAATCATTTGGCATGTTACTCACACATTACACCTAGACCTTAATTATGCTTGCATATGTGTGTTAATACATGTTTTAAATGGTTAAAATTCACTATTGAGTTTTATACTCAGCATACTTGTGTTATGGTGTGCAGGCAATAATGATAAGCAAGCTAGCCTTAGTGACTGTGCAGTGTAGCCATACAAGTGTTGAAGGGTACAAAAAGTTATTTTTCTTCTTTTAGTAGTTTCACTTATGTAAATCCTATAGGTTGGGTTAGCATGCTTAGAAGCCACAAGATCTATATTTATAACCTAAATGTGATGTATATATGTAGGTGTGGTGCTTGTTTGGTTTGTGTGTGGTTTGATAATTTTGGGCCTAAAGCCTTATGTGTTTGATGTTAATATGTGTTTGATGTGAGCTGAAGATTGACTGAGGGACTAGAAGGGTTTAGATAAAGGTTTATAGGTTGTTTACTTATAGAAGTGTTTTTAACATGTGAAAAAATTTTGGCATGTCACTCGAGTAGCCATTATGCTGCCCAATTTTTTGTGACTTAGAAAGTGTATATAAATATTTTTTCTGAGTCTGTCATACCATATATGGATATGTTTACAGATTAGGTTAGACATCTAAGTAATATATGATAGAGTTCTAGAACAATCTATAAGTGTTAAAGAGTTTTCCTTTGGAGCAATCTTAGGACGGGTGACTTGTTAAGAAGTGTATCACCTATCCAGTTTCTTGAAGAATCTAGTAAGGGGTGTCACATTTGGTGGTATCAAAGCCTAGGTTTAAAGTTCCTAGGTAATATACATAAGTGCCAGAGTCTAGGGTTAGTTATGTGATATGCCACATTGCACGGAGGCTAATAAGTTTTGTGATTTCTATAGTAATATGAGATGACTGATAAGCCATTAGAGGAAAGAGCAAGGAAATGGCTAGTTATGCTCTGGCTACAATACAGGGAGTAGATAATGCAGCTACTCCTAAACCTAGTGCTGTTGCACATAGGCCATAACCTCAGGCACTACCATAGGTAGAAGTATCTCAAGCTTTGTTGCAACAAATAGTAAATCTATTAAGACACACCTCCATACTTATTGCTCCACCTTTACCTCTTCCACTAGCTCTAGTACCACCACTACTCCTAGCTCCTATGCAAAAGGCATCATTAAAGAGAATTAAAAAGATGGGTGCTGTGGATTTTTTGGGCACAAAGGAAGATGATGTCGCACAAGTTGAGTATTGGTTGGAAAGGACTTTTAAGATTTTAGAATAGTTGGAATGCTCAAAAGAAGGTATCCTATAGTGTATAGCTTCTCTCCTATAGGAAGAAGCATACTATTAGTGGGATACTATTAGAAGGAGGAAGCCAATGATAGAGCTCACATGGGAATTTTTGCTCATAGAATTCAAAAAAAGATATATCTATGAGTCCTATAAGGATAAGAAGAGGCAGTAATTCCTAGATTTGAAACAAGGTAGGAGGACAGTGGCTGAATATGAGAAAGATTTTACTCGACTGATCAAATACATAGAGGAGTTCATACCTAATAAAGAGGAAAAGTGTAAAAGATTTTTTTTGAAGGGGTTGACTATGGAGTTAAGAATTTAGATAACAAACCCCAAGGTAATTGACTTTGCTATATTAGTGGCATCTGCTTATGACATAGAGGAAATGGTATAAGAAAAAAGAGATTTCTTCTAAAGAAAGAGGCAGTTTACTATGGGGCAATCCATTGCAGCTCTATAATGCCCGCATCCTGAGGCTCTGTGAATAGTGCCATAGGGTCTAAGAAGTGCGCCTGGGGTGCCGAGTCACTTACATGTGGACCAAGGCAGTGGCACAGGTCATAAAACTTCAAGGGGCTCTAAAATGATGAAAAAGGTAAAAAATAATTAGTAGAATCAACAATTCATTTCAGGCTATAAGCTACCCCCTAGGTGAAAAATTTTTTTTCAAGCTGAGACTAACCTGAGATGTGCTCGGACGGACATGAAAATAGTGGACATTAAAGCTAGAAAATCATACTAAGTCCAATGGTGAAAGAATTTTTGGGATCGGAGGTCGTTTGTGAAATCTCATAATTATTTAAGTTGGCATGCAAATCAAGGTAGTTTGAAAATAGCCCTATCAGTGGAATTTGGCCATGAAAAGTTATTAACAAGTAGAGGGGATTGAAATAGGAATTTTAAAATAAACAGTGTAATTTTTAGAGGTCCGAGTGAATTTTTATGAATTTTGAAGTTTCCTAAAAAATCAAGATGGTCCAGGAATTATCGAGACAAGGTTGAGGTGGCAAAGTAGGGCCCATAAAAGTGCCAAATGTCCAAGCTAACTTGTCAAGTGGCAAATGGGCCATGACAAGTGGATTTCCAATTGTAAAGAACCAACTCAAATTTCTCCTTTCTTGCCTAGATGCCGATGCTAGGCCCTTACTATTTAGGCAATAAGTTCCTACTCTAACATCCAAATAGGCTGATTTTAGTGGCCAAAATTTCCTCTAGATGTTAGAACTAGGAAAAAAAAGAATCATGCCAAAAGGAGTTTTCATTTGGGAGAAAAAAATTAAATAAGGGGATAGACTCAGAATAGCCTAGAACTATGTATGTAAGGTGAGTTCTTAGCTATATCTACCACATTTCTTTGACTTTTTTAGTGATTCTTAATGCTAAATCATAGCTAAGACATGTGTGTATGATGTATTAGTGGCCATTGGATGGCAAATGGTAGCTCATAGAGGGAGAAGAAAACTACTATGTAAGTTAGAATGAGGCTGGCAGCTTACTTATAGATGGGATTGACATCTTTAAAGGCTTATGTAAGTGAATTTACAGCCTTTTTCTCATGTGTATAGGTGCCTAGGTTAGTGAATTTGGGATTTGAATGGCTAGAATGGTTATATATTAGCTTGAATTTTCCTTTGGTGATATTGAATACCTTAAGTTTTAGTGGAATTATGAATGGTGTTTGTGAGTAGTTGCACAATTAGCTTAAAAGTGCTTACTAGAATTTGTTGTTAAGGTTGTTTGAATGAGTATTTTACTACCTAGGAGGAATTTAAATTATGCTTGGCATGCTAGGGTATGATTATTGGAAGTTGGGTATGGAATTCACCATGGATTATGTAACTATGCTTGTATTCGTGATTTACAAGGAATGATTTCTAAGAAATGTTGTATATGCCTTAGTTAAATTGGTTTTAATTGTAATGTTTATGATTATACTTGAGTCTATAATATGGGAAAAGGCTTGAATTTTGTGCTTTGATGAGAAAGAATCAGAATTTAGTCCATTTTCCTTTTGTACCCAAAAGTTACTTATGGCATGTTGGCATGAAAATCATTATTGTAAAAGTAATGAATAAGTAAGCCATTAAGGATTGAAAATTGGCATAAAATGCCTAAGGGAAAAATTAAGGATATAAACTTGAGATGTCATAATATATAATTTAGTAAAGTGCCTTGAAAGGGCTAAGAAAGACTTAAATTAAAACATATACTTAAAGCTTAAAGTAATGACTTAAAAGTGGCATCAAATGAGTTAATGAGTTGAGCCTTGATTATACCTTAAGAGGCTTGAATTGATTTACAATTTGGCCATGGATTTGGCCCAGTGATAGTGGCTTTCTTGCCTAGAATTTTGGCCATGGAGTTGGCCCAGCTTAGTTGGCTTTATGCCTAGATTCTGGCCATGGACTTGGCCCAGTTTTAATTGGCAATTATGCCTATATTTTGGCCATGGACTTAGCCTAGTTATAATTGGCCTAGTGCCCAGTAAAATATTAAAAAGAATAGTAAAAATTGAAATGAAATTAGACTTAGAATAGTCCTAAAAAATTGACTTCTAAAAATGGCCGAAATAACTTATAACTGTCCAGTGGACCTTTACCTAAACCAAAATGTCACTGGACCAGAAAGTACTATGTTTTAAAATGGAAATGCCAGGATAAATCATACCATAAGGCATCTTTATTTTTTATCATAATAGACCTAAAAGTTATTTCTGAATTTTATCTCGTAGAGCCAAAAAGTGGCTATACCAGTCTGAATAAAATTTTAAAGTATAAGATTAAATTTTTATCTATCTATTTTTGAGACTCAAATATTATAAGAATAATTTTGGCTAATAAATCAAGTTAAATTCAACTACTTGGCCCACTGGTTAGACACCCACTGGATAGGTTAATCAGTCAACTTAGGGTTTTGCAACTGCTAGTTCATTGGTGGCTAGAGAGTTCTGCGGATTGATCTCTATTATGTCACCCAGTTATTAAAGATATTCATTGGTGGCTGGAGAGTTTTACGAACTGATCTCCATTATGTCACCCAGTTCTTGATAGTTATTTATGGTTGGGGAGGCCCACAAGCTGATCTCCATTATGCCACTCAATTATTTTTATTATGTTTGGGGAGGCTACAACTGATCTCCAATATGACACACTATAGACACTGGGTTTTTAGGGTTCCTATGCTCGGTTTGCCTAATTATGATAAAAAGGACAAAAATCCTAATAAATATGGTTTTAACATCCAATTAAAAGATCTCAAAGTTTTCTTTAAAAATTTTCCTTTTAGTCCTTTCCTGACCAAAAAAATCTCCCGGTGCGACTCGAAATGCAAGAAAAAGGGGCATTTATTTATTGCCTCGAGCCCGATACCCAACATTGACACCTAAGGGGGGTGCAGGGGGCGAAGCCCCCTATAGTATAGATTAAGAAAGAGGTCAAAATGGCTATTTTCCAAAAAGAAAATGGCCATTTTGGAAGAACATGCCGTTTTCATGAGGGAACGGCTGTTTTGGGGCCAAAACGGCCGTTAAATGGTGTTTTGCTCACTAAAACAGTATTTTTGGTTGTTTTTGCTAAAATGATTGTTTTGAGTTGAAAATAGTTGTTTTCATCCAAAAACAATCATTTTCAGCCTTAGGAAGCATGTATAAAAACCAAATAAGTTTTTCTTTAATAAGATTGGTCATTTTGAAGAGAGAGAAAATACACCAAAAAAAGGCAAAAAACACTCTTTCAACACCATTTTTTTTGGATTTTTTGAAAATTCAAGCATGGTTTTCCAGTTCGGTCGAGATCTTTTTTGAAGGTAAATATACTTAGTGTGTCAACTGACCCATTTTTCTTCTATTTTCATTTTTCTTTCTACTTTATCCATCTACTAGTTAGATGTGATAATTTATTTGGGCAATATTTTTTATATTTGTAAGATTGCTCATTTTTATTTTATTTCTATCTGCCCTTCTATTTTTGCTTCGCATCCAAATATATTATTTCTATCATTTTTACTACTTTCATTTTTCTTTTTGCTTTATCCATCTACTAATTAGATGTGATAATTTATTTGTGCAGTATTTTTATATTTATGACTGTTAATTTTTATTTTATTTCTATCTATCCGTCTATTTTTGCTTCGTATACAAATAAATTTTTTGTCATTTTTACTGCTTTCTTTTTTCTTTTTGCTTTATCCATCTACTAGTTAGATGTGATAATTTATTTATACAATATTTTTTATATTTTTTTATATATATTTGTGTGACTATCTATTTTTATTTTATTTCTATTGGTTTGTCTATTTTTGCTTCGTATACTAATATATTATTTTTGTTGTTGTGATATGAGTTGTTTGATTATTTGGGATTTGACTGTTATATTTTCGGCCACCTCATTAAATCTCAGTAAAGTAATCTTTTAATGAACTATTATTTTTTGCTGTCTATTTTATTCTGTGTTCTGTGTGTTTTTCTACTAATTTCTTTTATTATCGCTTATTTCTAATTACATAGTATTTTAGGTGTCCCAAAATGTAATTTGTTTATTATTTATTTGATTAGGATGCATTTTAGGTAATTGCCATATGTTATATTTTTGTTGTTGAATTATTTCCCTGTATATTCCATGAATGCTGTAATAATTAGAAAAATGATTTTTCACGCGATTGAAAAAATAACCAAAATATTTTTATTTAATTAATTAGTGTTTTGCTAATAAAATGGGTTTTGATTTTTCTTAATAAAAGTCATAATAATAAAAATTATTTCCTAAAATTGACATGCGAGAACCAAAGTTCTCAAACTAAATCCATCACCCGATTTTATGTATGATAATTTCAATCTCAATCTCGAATGTTCCATGAACCTGCATTAGGTAGAAAAAATGATTTTTGCACGTTAAAAATAAATAATAATAAAAAATCATATTAATACCCAATAAATTGGTGTTTTGCTAATAAAATAAATTCTAATTTTTTCTTAATAAAAATTACAATGATAACATCCGTTTTCTAAAATTGACATGCGAGAACCAAAGTTCTCAAGGCAATCAACTGCCCGATTTCATGTATGATATTCAATTCCAAGCACTTATTTATTTTCCTGTAAATATGTTTTGTAAATACTAATACGTGAATACATGATTTACTTTAATTATGAAATGTTGCTTGAGAAAAGAATAATATTATAAATTCAAATCGAATTTTCATATTAATTTGAGGTATAAATAAGAGTAGGGCTCTAAACCGCTCTAGTTTGGCCCTACAAGGTATTTCCCGACTTTGGTTGGGTGGCGACTCCTACCTTGTGGTGCCCAACTCACTCCTCTTAAGCTAATTAAATAGGAGTGGCCCTAGATTTGTCTAGCTTTCTTCTCATTTTTTAAGACTCGAGGAGTGAGGCTTAGGTCGAGTCTTCAGCTATTTCGATTTGAATAGCCTAAGGAAAATATAAGGGATATAAATAGTAGTGACTCCACTGGGGACACCATGAGACCATGCTCTAAAAGTACCTCAAATTAATATAGAAATTCATATTTTGAATTTATGATGTTATTCCTTTTAGAAATTGCATCACATGCTAGAGCCTTAGAATAAGTTAGGCGTCCCTTGTATACCCTGATGTTATTTTGTCGCATAAACCCAATTTCACTTAAATTGAAAGATTGTTAGAGATGGCATCAAATCCAAGCCTCGTGCCTATAAGGTATATGAAATAGAGAATAAATCAGTTGTATGCTCATGATGAGATAGACCCGTTATGGAGGGACCATGCTTGGATGACCATAACTAGCATGACTAAACCATGAGCCCATGTAATAACCAATAGCAACATCCCCTAGGTACCCCAGTTAATAATGCATTGTATGCTATATGGGCCAATATACATGAAATATGACTTAGTGATCTCAAAATGTTGTCGAACCCATTGGGCCTTTTCTAATTGGAATGGGCTAGACCTTGCATTTTGACTTGATTGAACATATGCAATGTATGTGGGCCAAATATCTTACATGCGCTCTTTGTATGAGAGAAATAATGTTTAGCTACCTGATTATTCATTATTCAAATCTATTAGGGCCCCCGATGTCCCATAGGTAAGCCCTTTTAAGAAAAAGCACTTTGACCTCATGTGTGGGAAGTAATAAGGTTGGAAGGTTTTTTGCTTGTGTTTGACTTTGTATTCACTAATGCATATCTTTCTTATTTTCATGTACATATATGTAATATTGTAAACCTGTATCATTGTGAAAGCCTATCATGTATAGCCACATCAGTCTACAGACATGTACATATACATATATGCACAAGTAACCTTTTATCCATACTCAACATATACCTCTATACTAACACCATGCATCAACATATGCCAAATAGATTCCCATAGGTTCACTAATGCATCTATTAAGTATACGTAGCTTTTTAGACATGTATATAATATCTATCATATATTATGGCTTATTTTATATATACAGGGATCATGTTAGTCCATGCATAGTAATGTCATCATAGTGCACATCACCCATCATAAGAAATCATCTACACATGCATACGCTTGGCATTCTATCATGTCACACACCTATCACACATGACCACCATCTTGGTACATTTTATAACCATCATGTGGCACACCATATAGAAATCTATCTCATACATCCTCATCTA
>CANXYI010500984.1:0-14347 GCA_948208565.1 Hura crepitans
TGACACGAGGATTCCTAAAATGGTTTTAAATGTAAATATAAACTTTTATTTAAATAAGAATTTCAAGATTTAATACTTAAAAAAATGTGTTTAAAAAGGTTTTTAATTTACTCAGATTTTTAAATGATTAAAATAGAAAGGTTGTATAAGTTCAGATAGCACATTTGTGTGTATGCTCCTTATTCGAGTATGGTGATCGGATTGAGTAATGGGTGTCATAGTTTTAGGAAGTCAGCAGCGAGTTTGAAAGAATTGGTTAGTCTAAATAAGGGAGACATAAAGGCAAAAAAAGGAGAAGCCTAGAGTAAGGATAATCAATCCTTGAACTCTAAACCTTTATAAGAGAAATCCTAGGTTCAAAATGTCAAACATTCACTAGATTTCATGGATAAAGTTTCTACTAAACATAGAGTAATAAAAAAACAAATCCTAAAATGGAATGTTGTGCTTCACACCAAAGGTAGAGCTACAAATGGCATTTTGGGAAGTCTCAAAAGCCCAACTTCTTCATAGCAGGAGAGCATATTAAGCTCTGAAATTATTAAAGGTGACATTTCAAGTTATGAGGCTAGTGAAAGAGCTAGTAAATCCCAAAGGATTTTAAACCAAACCCTTAATAAGGAAGAGTTTGATAAAAACTCTAGAGATAATCTTCTTCATGATTACTCATAAGATGATCTTCTTGAGAATGTCTTAGAGTGGGATACATTGGGATAACCATCTAGTAAGTATGATTTAAAGTAAAGTATTCAGTGCCAGAATGGGTTAGAAATCGCATAACATCCTATGAAGATTCCTAAAGAGAGTTAAATTAAGAATTTGGTAACGAAAGTTATGAAAAAAATGCAGAGGAATTTGATCAAATAGTTAATCAAATGCTTGAGGATAAAAAAATATAGTATTTTTACAAAATATCAAAGGTCTTAGTCTTTTAAAAGACGGATCTATTTTATATGTAAGTTTAAAGGGAGGACTCATGAAGAAGGACTTCCAACAACTTAAGCATTTTATATATATAAAGGTGTCTCCTATATCCAAAAGTTGAAAGAATGGCTTGATTTATGCCCCACAAAAGAACAAGAATTTCTCCTATAAGATTCACAAAGGAAAAGGATTCTTGAACAATTAACTTAATTAATTCCAAATGATATGAGATACACCATTAAGAAGAAGGTAGTCGACTCAATAGATCGATCTTTGCAAGAGTGTACTTTATTGCACCCCTACATATATTAGCAACCATATGGAAAATCAGTCTTAAGACTAAATAGATAGGATTGCTGAAAGTATCTATTTCATAGAAGCAAGACTAACAGAAGTTATTGAAGTAGATGTCAAAGATGTTTTTGCATATTCATCACTCTTAGGGATTGCACAAGTGGCAATTAACATAGTAAAAGATTTAAATTTGGTAAAATTATATAAAACTGTATCTTTCTAGATTCCACGTACAATTATGGAGTATTAAGAGGATGGTAGAATCTATTATCCTTATCAAATATGGAATCTACATCCTATTTTAGCATGACATCTTATTAAACCATAAATGTGATGCCCTTTACACATCTTGTACACCGGGCCCAAATAAAGAGTGTCAGCATAACCGATATTCAATTCCACTATCGATAAAAACCATATAAAATTAAAATTTTTATTAATTAAATATGTTCCTTACTTATGGAGTTGTAAAAACACTAAAAATAATTTGACACATTTTATGAGGCAACTAATGGGGTCATCATGTTAAAAATTCGAGAGCATAATAGCTATACTAGGACACTTTCTCAAATAGTAAACCTATTAAAAACACTTCTATGTTGACATACAACACATCTCAACTCTAAATGGGTCCTTCTGGCCCTCTAAACTCATTAGAAAAATCACAAAGCCTCAGGCTCATCTTATTCAACATTCTCACATGCAACTTCAAGAGTTATCATATAAGTCATGCAAGAAATATAATACTTTCACAATAAATATAGTTTAGTTACAAAATTGTCCCATGTTTACATATTAGGCCCAATCCCTCTGGAATCACAAGAGCATCACTAAATATATTTACATCATCATCATTTTACAAAATGAAACCAAAAAGTACCCTAGAAGGGTAGCCTCCGTGTTCTCTTGTGGGGGAAAAGCTTTGACTCTAATCTGTCGCTCTATTACCTACATATCGCAAACATGCAATACACTAAGCTTTTGCTTAGTAATAAAATCACTTTAACTTGAATATAATGGGTTAAGCATGCATTTATGCAATATATGTCAAGTGAATCATTTACTATCACCCCTATGTATACATTATGAATTTCACATAATTATGCATTTTTGATGTATATACTTGCTTTTAAAATACATGCAAGCCATATTATGTCCATAATCACAACATAATTACTCTTAACATGATTAAAAAAAACCATATGCATAAAGTGCTCATATGTTAATAAAAAATATACACATACTCAATTATACATTGTAGGGAGTATAATAACATGCATTTTAACCTATAACCGTATATATGTACCATTACCACATGTTCGATTTTCATGACCCTATATACACCAATATATCAATTAATGAGTATAAAACTCCACATTTTACTACATATATCATATTAATAGGTTTAACTCATCATTATGTCATACTTATCATTGTCACATATAACGCATCATTTAAGTCGTAATTACCATTATTTTACGTTTAACTTATGCCCATACTAAAAAGATAACTATCTAAGACTGGATAGTAGATATCATTGGTCCGAAGAGCTTACACTTGAAAATGCTTAAAACTTTGCACCCAAAGGCACTCACACTTAAAAGTGCATAAGAATGTTGCACATGAAGGCACTCATATCTGCAGATACTTAAACATGTTGGCCTATAGGCCTCGCACTCGAAAGTGTTAAAATACATTAGCCTGAAGGCCTCATGCTCATCGACACTTAAACATTGACCTGTAAGTCTCCTACTTGAAGGTAAACATTACAGCTTCTAAGTCCTAGTTGACTCATCAACCTATCCAAACTAGGTTGTCAAATTATATAGGCATCATTAAACTTGTTGATTTACCTCATTTTAAACATATAACATTGTTTATGTCTCAACTTGCATAAACTAATCACATTGGCCCTTTCACACCTTGGCAAGGCCTAATCTCTCATGCTAAGTAGCATGTGTCATATAATACATAGCATAGCCAATTTAGGCTTACATAAGCTTACTAACACCAAATGGTCACATTGCCTAGGTGTAAGAGGTCAAATCATCATTTGGTATCATAAACATATATATGCACAATAATCATATTTCGCATTACATGCCATTTTACACATAATATTGGTATTCAACAATTTATCTACCTTTAGTGTCTATTAGAGGGCAATCATATATACCCGAAACAAAATGGCATTCAACTACTTCCTATAGCCTATACCCATGTAAATAGCCATTTCAAACTTCACACATTCACATTTTAGTCATTTTCATCTTTCATTACTTATATATGTATTTATTTCAATAAAGGTGCCTAATTTACACCATTCACTCATATAATGCATACGGCCATCACTAAGCACACACACACATTTTAGTCATCATATGTGCACATTCAAAATAGCATTTAAGCACAAAACATGCTATACAAGTCATTCACGTACATAAGTCACAAATTGCACATGCAACTCACTAACCATGAAATTTCGGCCTCTAATTATGTAAGGCCACAATTTCACATGCATAACTCATTTTAATCATTATACAACATTTATGGATGCTTAAGACACATCCTTTAATGCGAAGCCATCATTTATGGTCATACATGCATTAATATGCCTTAATGGCTCATTATGGTCATAATGCCACATATAGATGCATATCATCATCTATTGACCATTCGACCACCTATTCTCACTATTAGCATCTCATTCATGCCATATAAATGCACATATCATCATCCATTAACTTTTCAAACACATGTGCACATTAACTACGTATAACATTCTAAAATGCACAAATTCACATAATGCATTTATTTCTTGATTTCACCATAATTATGCATTACACATGCATAATAAGGTCTAGGCTATCACATTTCATGCATTTATCATCCATTAATGTCATTCATGCCTAAAATACATTTATTACTCATTATTACATTAATTACCATATTTATGTATAAATGCCATAATGATAATCATGTCATTTTCATTCAATTTAAGATGATTACATGTATCTAGATAAGTCATCTAGGATGCCCGACACTCTCTTAGGCCTTTTCCTTACCCCGAGAAGCTCAGTTTAAGTTTTCGCCTACGAATTCAAATAGGTATGATTTTTAAAATCCATATAAAATTATAGAAAACTCTAAAAATAAAAACAAGCTTATATATACTCTCTTGAGCACTCGAGGAACCTAGGAAAAATATTAAAACCAAATGAAAATAAGTCGATTGTCAAATGTGCACTATTCACCTCAGGAGAGAAATCACGATTCCTCTCGAATTACTCTACCAAATTTGGTTTCTTGGTACTACAGGTTTAGTTCAGGATACTCTACCCTTCGAGACAAGTTTTTAATGGTGGGTAAGAGTGTATAAATAAAGAAATAGAAGAGAGGGGCAGAAGAATAAGTGTTGGCTTAGAGGGAAAGAGAGGGGGATTTGGATGGAAATTGAGGGATTAGGAGGGAAATGGGTATTTATAATTTTAAAAATTATTTTCCTTAAAACTTCATAAAATTTTTATCCCCTCTAAGAATATCAGAATTCTCTCATTTCTATCTCCAAAATTAGATAAATTCCTCCTCTAAATTCCCCTAAAATCTCGACCGAAAATTAATATATTTTCTTTCCCGAAAATTAAGTAAAAATACATTCTGATATCAGAAAATTTCGATTCCAAAGCCAATGGACTATTCGGAATATTTAAGTATCAAGTTGTAACATTTTCAAATTATTTTGAGCAACTTTTGAATTATTTTACAGTTTAGCTTTGCCTACGATGCTATTCACAGGATATTGCTATAAAATCTTGTTTAGCATTTTTAACCATCCAAATGACTTCGGATTAGCTTTAAACTTTGCCTAAAATTCTCTCATAATTATTACTATGACGCCTACCACCCATTTTATACATTGGACCGAATAGTGGACGTGCATAACGGTATCTAAAATCTATATACAAAAACCCGTACCAATTAAAACTTTTTTTATTACTTAAGACATTTTAAAACTCAAAAAGATGTAAAAAATGTAAATAGTTTTAGCACATATTACGAGGTAACTATTGTGGTCATTGTGTCAAAATTCTCGCAGTATAATAGCTATACTGGGACACTTTCCCAAATAGTACCTATTATAAAAACACTTCTATAATCATGGTAAAATAATTCCTCAATCACCTGTGTCCTCCTGACCCTCTAAACTCATAAATGACATATCACATCAAACGGAGCCTCAGGCTCATCAAAACATTATATAAAAAGTTATGGGGCCTTAAGCACCTTTAGCAGCACTTATCATATGCAGAAGCAATAGATATCATACAAGTCCTGCAATGTAATTTAAAATGTTGTATTAAAGGTTCATAAAACTGTATAACACTTAAAGTTACAAAAACTAAGCTGGTTTACACAGATTAGGCCCAATCCCTCTATTAGATCACAAGAGTACTATAAATGCTATTACATCATTATACATTTACAAAAGAAACAAAATATACCCAGAGGGCAATTCTTCGCATCTTCTGTGGTGTAAAGGCTTTGACTCTAATCTATACTTTTCTTCAACCTATGCATTGCAAAAACAAGCAATGTGCTAAGCATAAAGCTTAGTGGTATAATCACTTTAACATGCACACTTATATATAATCAAACATGCATTAGCCGTATGCCTTATGTTAAATTAACTTACATATCACACAACATGCATTAATCATATGATATAACATATACATGTTTCTATACAACATAGAGTAAGCAATAGGTTTAAGGATATGGTTAACACATAGTCAACATAACAATCTGCATGATATAACTCACCTATGTATTTTATTATGCATGCATAACTTATAAGCACATAAAATGTATCCATAAGTCATACTTTAAATACATGCTAGGAAAATGAGATTATATGCCAAGTTATATTACTTTATCATTAACCATAATAGTTTTTAATTTAATTAATACCCATACTATTAAGACAACTATCTAAGGCTGGATAGTGGATACATAATATCATGCCTGAAGGCTCATGGTATCATGCTCGAAGGCTTACGGTATCATGCCTGAAGGCTCACAGCATTATGCTTGAAGGCTCATAGTATCATGCCTGAAGGCTCATGGTATCATACTCGAAGGCTCACGGTATCATGCCCAAAGGCTCATGGTATCATGCTTGAAGGCTAGTGTTCGTCAGCATAACAAAGTGACCCATAGGTCTTGTACTCGGAGGTATGCTAGCAGCTACTAATATGCTAGTTAATCGATCAACCTATCCAAACTAGTTTGTCTAGTGGTATAGGCACACTAAACTAATCATATTCTGCCATTTTAGTTATTATTAACAAAGGTAGCAATTATTTCTTATTTTAACATATGCATCATGGGTTCATACTTATTACTCTATACATATATCACATAGGCCAATAGCATATAGCCAGGCCTATAACTCACATCCATGTCATATACCATGAGAATGAGTTTTGTAGCCAATTTAGACTTATATACACACATACACACTAACATATGCATTATCATCAAATTCATGCCATACTCAAGTATGATCAACCATTACTCACTCAAGTGCATAGCTTGAGTTTCACGATTAGACAATTCAAACATATGGCCATATTTTAGGCAAAATTGCTTATCAAGACTCACTATGGACATTCCATGGCTTAACCACATCACAAGGCCAAAGCACATGTTATATCATATCTTTACACCTTATAAGCATACATTTAGATCATAAAACATGTCTGTGCACTCAATTTCTAAATATAATATGATTTAGCCACTTAGCGTATCATACATGAATTATATGACTACTAAAAATCACTTGTGAGCACGACACTCATAAGTTACATCTAATCACCATTTATAGCATTCCTATATATATATATATATATGTATATATATATATATATATATATGTATGTGTGTATATATATTATAGTGCATATATCATATAGGTCAAGCATTTATCTATCTCATTTACGATATGGTCACATTACACCAAAAATGGCATTTACCGATATTATGTATTACATAGCGTATATCATGTGCACTTAGAATTACACATGTCCAAGTGGCATTCGACCATCCTCAAAGTTATGTACATGCACATGAATCTCCACACAACATTAATTATGCCATTAGCATTTCATAAACCATATATGTACTCATGATGCCTTACACATAGCATAAACACACATATATACACCTACGCCTTCTCAAGGCCATTCGGCCTTCACATATGCACACACATAGCATGCATTAACTCATACTTGACATACATTACATAATTTAACATCCCAACAATTTTATTGCATTGAATCATATTAATTGCATTAAAGGCAAATATTGCATATTATGTCAATTTACACATAAATATATATTCATGCATTTTAAACATATTATCATGATTACACATACTTAATGATGTCATGTGGTACACTCGAAGCCATCTCACACCTTCCCTTTACCCCGGGAATCACGGCTTGATGTTTTGCCTATGAATTCAAATGGTCAAGATTTAGCAAAAATCATATAAAATCACACGGGCTCTAAAAAATCAAAACGAGGACATTAAATGACTCTTGGGCATGTAAAAAACATGGGAAAAATGTCAAAACTCAAAAATTCTTACCCGAATGAAAAATGGTCACTATTCACCTTAAGTTTCTGTATACGATTTCTCCTGAACCGCTCTGCCAAACTAGGTGATTTTGGTGTCTATGGAAAGCTCTCAACATAAGCTTTTCATTTATTACAATTTTTAGAGGTGGGTGGTGTCAATTAAAGAAGAAAAAGAGGAGGAGAGGGTTGGTGTGGTTATCGGCCAAGAAGGAAAGAAAAAGAAAAGAAACAAAAGAAAAAGAAAAAAATGAGAAAGAAAAGAAATGATTTGGGTATTTATAGTTTTGATATTTTTAATTTTTCTTTCCTTTCATGTTTGTTTCCATGCCTCTCGAAAATTCAAATTAAATGATTAACACCTCCAAAAATTAGATAAATCAAGGTTCTATAGATCACCAAAATCTTAGGTTTGGAAAACGAAGGGAACTAGGAAATTCAACATAATTACTAAATTAAAAATTCAAAAGAATTACTTCCCAATATCTAAAAATTCTGATTCTGACATTGATAGACTCGTCAGAATATTTAAGTATCAAGTTGTATAATTCTTGAATTATTTTGATCAACTTTTTATTTATTTTACTGTTCAGCTTTGCCTATGGCACTATTTATAGGACATTGTCACAAAATCCTATTTATCATTTTTAGCCATCCAAATGACTTTGGATTGACTTCAAACTTCACCCAAAATTCTCTCATAATTAATACTCCCTAATAGACTACTTAGTGTGACTTGAGTTTCGAGAAACACTATTCATCCTAGAAGTACTATTCATAAGAGTCAGGATTTTCGAGACGTTATAATTATTTCCTGTTGGTACACTTAATGCGACTTGAGTTTCAAAAAGTACTATTCATCTTAGAAAGTACTATTCATGAGAGTCAGGATTTTCCACTTGTTACAGTAAAAGGTTAATAGTCAATTTGTAAAATTTGAGTGGAAAAAAATATAAAGAGACAAATTATTAACCAAACATTATGAATTGAGTTTCTTAATCCATGCTTAAAGAAGCATTAGTTAAGATAAAGTTATCCTCGGAGATGGAAGAATTTTTGTAATCATAGCATTAAAAAATCTTCCAGTTTATGCTCTAGTCCAAAGAATGATAAGAGGAAAAGAAAAAGTAAAGGAACTTCTTTGAAGGCTAAGAGAAAGATTTTAACTTGGGATTCAAATTTGAAACATATAAGATGTGGCAAAAGGTGGCCAAAAGCAATGAAGGTCACTTAAAGAAAAAGACATAAAAATAACCCAACCACAAGAAGATGATGACCTAAATTGGACATCTGGTTTAGAGAACATTAATGGAGTGATTTATCATCATGACATCAGCATAAATAATTAAAGCATTAAAATAATTAGAAGACTCTGAAAAGATAAAGAGGCATCTAATAAGCCACATGTCCTAGTTTTATAAGGTCTTGAGATTGTCTCTTATCTTATTTTATCTATAAGATAAGATTTCTATAAATTGTTGTACTTAACTAGATAATGTGTGGCTTTTGACCTACCAAATAATACTAGAGGCACTAGCTCTTATATTTATAAATACTTTTTAGCACTTTATTGCTAAAAGAACAAAAATAAAATAAGAATTTCCTAATACGAGTTCTAAAAACCTTTTTAAGAAAGTTCTGTTACCATATACCTTTATAGTGTCCAAAGTGGTTTGAGAGAGAGAGTGTTATTGTAAGACCTACTAAAGAGTGAAAAAGGGTATTTATAGCATAGAAGAGCCTTCATGTAACATCCAACCCACTTGGTTAGTATTGTCTACTTTGGCTCGAGTTGCTCGATCACCTTATGGATTTATCCCTAAGGCTTAAGTTGCTTAGACACCCAAAAGTGTACTAACTAGGGGTACTAAGGCTCACTTTATAAGGCCTTTACTATCTTCCCTTCTTTTTGATGTGGGATAGGTTACCTATCCATCCTAAGTGTGGCATTCATCAATCACATCAATTGACATATTTTATTATTCCAAATATTCATACACATTATTCCTTAAATGCTTCAAAAAAATTCATGTTCAAAAACCAAGAAAATTCAATTAAAATTGTCACTTCCATTTGTACCCATTTTTCACATCCTTTAGTTTTGGCCATTAACCCACCAGTAGGTTAATGAGCAAAACTATAAAGTTGGATTCTTAACACTATAGCCTGCCAGTGGGTTAATGAGCAAAACTACCTGATGATGAATTTTTGCACATTAACCCGCCACTAGGTTAATATGAAAACCATAATGATAGACTTCTACACTTTAACCTATTGGCTTCCATTTAATAGCATTTGCATTTCTTACCAAAACCAACTTGGAAATACATAATTCTATCTATGTTTACACATATATCACATAACCTTATTAACCATATTTCTTCTCATAACTTCTAGCTTTTTGACTAGCTTGGAGTCTTCATTTCAATTCTATACATCACTCAAATAAATATTCCAATATCTGCCTTTAATCTTATTATGGGTTAACATACAAAAATAGAAATAATAGACTTTTACACATTAACCTACTAATCGACTAATGCTATATATATAGGAATCTCACAAAAATTTCAGATTATGCATTAACTTATTTATGAGTTAATGTATAAAACTATAAGATTATACTCTTATTCTATAGCATTAGTGTAACCACAAATCTTAGGTAGCACTACTCACATCCTAAAAAGTACTATTCACAATTATCGAGTGTTACACTTTATACCTTCAAGGTGTCTCCAGTGATGAGAGTGAAGCATAACTGAAGCATCTTAAAAGCTTGGTGACCTTAGTTCATGAGTAAGGTGTATATTTCTATCATAAGTGATGTTTAATCACTTAATGCATTGGCATGAAAATTAAATGAGTAAAAATATTAAAAGTGTTATGCAAAAACTGTGTTTAATAAATTTTATAGATAGGAACACAGTGTTGTGTTTTAAAAACAAACTAGTGTCTAGTGGTTGAGAAATTATTTAAAATCTTGTAATTAATCATAATGAGCATTGTGATTATTGGGAGCATATAAGGACTCTAACTTTGTTTACTGTTATTATCAAGTTTTTGGATCACTTGTTAGTAGAAAATAATTTTTAATGTCCAAAAATTATTAGTTCCCTAATTATCTATATTTAAATCACAGAGTGGATAGGGATTCAGTAATAGGATTGTTAAATACTTTTATTGATCATATTAATTCTTTAAACCCGTCTTTTGAAAAATTTATTACATCTGTAGAAAAGATTTCAAACCATTTAAAAGAATTAGCTCTAAGGCGGAGCAAGTTTGAAAATTATTTTCTCGGTAACAAAGAATTATTAGGTTTTTTTTTGTGAGCTCTAGGTACCAAAACGACTACAAGAAGTTGAAAGAAGTGAGAAACTAAGATTTCACTCCTAAAAATAACTTTAGATCCCTAAGTAGCTCCATAATTTCATCCAAAAAAGTTAAAAAAATTTTCAAAATATTCTAATGTAGAGCAAACTCACATTATTGGCATTAGAGACTTGGTAAGAAGTTTTGGAAGTGAAATAAAAGGTTTTGGATGTGGCTGAAAAGAAAAAAAAGTTTAGGGGTCACAAGGAATTTATAGGTAAGAGATTCTAAGTTTGAGGAGTTTCTAATTAAAAAGTAAAGTTAAGGGATGATTGATGCAAATTACTCTCTCAAAGGACTGTGGTCAAATTTTTTGTGAAAGTTTTATGGATCTTTCATTTTTTAAATATGCTGCATATTAGTATATTTATTTTCATTAATGTACCTTTTTTTTACAAAACATATTTATTGGTCCTTAAAATTTTACCTTTTTTACATTAAGTTCTTGTATTAAAAGTTTTCTATATTGAGTCATTTCACTTTTAGTTTTAATTACATTAAATCCTTAACAACCACTTCTTATCAAATTTGTCTTGGTATTATATTAGATAAATTAATTTAAGAGTCATATCAGATATCGGTAAATTATATCTTTTAAAAATTATAAAATTTGACCAAAATTACATCTTAAAGAGGATGTCTAATGATTATATTTTATCAAAACTTGAAGTAATAGAAGCAATTTTTGACGCTCAAGTTTTAATTACTTAATGTGATTAAAATTTCAAGAATCAATCAGCTTTGATAAATGAGGACTTAATATAACTAAAATTGAAAATAAAATGACTTAATATAGAAATTTTTAGCATAAAAGATAAAAAAAAGTGAAAATTTGAGGACTCATAGATTTTTCCTTTTTTCGAACATTTTATAACTTTGTTCCATTTAAAAGTGATTTTTTATTTTGACCCTAATTTTTAGTTGATTACATTTTAATTCATTAGTTATAGTGTTATTTATTTTTCTTCATTAAATTTTATTTTTATATTTAATTTACCATTTTCTTTTTAACTTATCACTATTATATTTCTATTAGCCCATTATTATAGGTGACAAATGAGTTGAGTGATTGGATTTGAGTTGGATCAGAAACATCTTAAAAAAATTGCTAATCACAAATAGGTCAGGTTGAGTTATGAACCAAATGGGTCATAAATATTTTGGAACAAATGACTTAAGTCATATAATGTTATTTAAAAAAAATAAATTCATTAATGATAAAGATATGCATGCATAATATACAAAACAATTATTTTTATAATTCATAATAAATAAAAGTCATAAAATTACAAGTAAAATAAATGGCTTATAAATGGAACATAAATAGTTTAGACCAACGGGATACAATAAGTTGAATTGGATATGATGTGATACCTTTCCTCTTGTTGCTTGAAGACACTAAGTGGAGGAGTGCCATATTATGTGCCTAATGCACCTACCTACCTAAAAGCTCCCGCATAATACTAAATCATATGACATTCCTATGTCACACTTTTTATCAATCATGCTCAAACCATATTTAAAAGTCATTTTCTTTCTCAAAAGCTCTAATAAAATAGAGTATAAATAAATCTCGAATCTATAAACCTAAATGAACTAAAAGTTTTCCTTTTAAAATCAAGACATAAACAAAATTGTTATAGAAAACCAACTCAGATCAAGTGTTGACATATGAAAATCAAATTGTACTAAAGAATTGAACAATTAAAAATTTGTTTAAATGAAATAACTTATGAAAACCAAATATGTTATGCCCTGACTTTTGGTTTGGTTTAAACAAAGATAGAAAGGGAATTAGAAGAAGAAGTGAAAGTGAATATGGTGTACAGATTGAATAGAGTCGGTTGGTGTGAATAATTGAGTGAGAAATGATGAAAGGGCATAAATGGAATTACGTGAGAAAACTAAGGGCAAAATTTAAATTTCACATATGGTGGCTAAATGGTCGGATAAAAGTATGAGAAGGGGTAAGGAACTATAATTAGGCATAAGAAGAGTGAGAAAATGTGAAAAATGAGGTTCGAAAAAAAGTCCTTATGAATAGTGAATCTTGAGCCATGAATAGTACTTACCGAGCCTAAGTGAAACTGACCTGACTAAATGAGAGTATAAATTATAAGATAATTTATGGTGTAATTTGAGAGGAAAATAAGGAGGATAAAAATTGAAAATGAAATTTGAACCCAAGTCAGAAATAAATAGTAACCCTTCAGGGTAAAACTAAAAATTCCTAAAAAGGTGCTAAAAATATGAAACTTGAATATCTTGATTCTAAAATAATTAGAAAAATATGAAAATCATGGTGTTATAATTTATTTACAAGTGGAGCCATCAGAAATAAATTTGGAGAATTAAATCAAGAAAATGACCAATGAATAGGTAATTATGCATAAATTTGTATGTAGATTTTGTGTAGGATAAAATTCTAGCCATATGATTATATAGTAACAAATGTAAAATTAGCCATTCAGAATTAAAATAAATTTATAAATTATGTAAAATAATTAATGGGGTATTTAATAGAAGGTGTACACATGGAATTAAATTTAACTATCCATGTGTACCCTCATCCAATCTTTGCCACTAAACCACAAGTGTACATATGGATTTAATATAAAAAATCATGATAAAGATAGTTATATTCTCTATTTCCTCTCCTTTGGCTGAAATTTCCCTAGCCTCTTTTCACCACAAATTTCTCTGTAAATTGATCCAACATCTCCAAAGTGTTATATTTAATTAGTAGCAGTGACACCTCTTACACTATATAATCTCTAGACTCGAATAAGAAGCGATACACAAACCAATATCTAATATACTCTAGAAAACCTTTATAAATTAAAACCTTACTGTAGACACCTCACCTTTGACCTGTGATGATAGCTAGAAATAAACTCTCAAGCATAGTATAAAGTCATAAAGAGGTAGGTCCGTACGAACCTACTAGACAATATCCGTATGTACTAACACGTGAATAGGCCAAAATCCAGCCCATAAAGCCCACGGACCAGCATACTAAGAACTTTGTCTACGCAGACTAGTACGAATAAGTCCGTATGGACCTACTAATAGGAGAAGCATTTTAAATGCAGAATTCTACCTATTCAGTCCGGAAGCCACA
>CANXYI010501108.1:0-10259 GCA_948208565.1 Hura crepitans
TCATGAGAATCGAGATTTTCAGGTTATTACATTTCTTCCCCTTTTAAAAGAGATGTCATCCTCAACATACCTGATCCAAAAAGATATGGATATTACTCCCTCATCTGAGCTTCACTCTTCCATGTCACTTCTTCCTTGCCATGATGTCACCATAACACCTTTACCAACAGCACTATCTTGTTCTGTAAGTCATTAACCTCTCTAGCTAGGATACTAATAGGTTCTTTCTCATATGACAAGTTTGGTTGTATCTCCACTTCCTCAACTGACAACACATGTGAAGGGTCCAATTTGTACCTTCTCAGCATTGAGACATGAAACACATCATGAATCTACTGTAATTTTAGAGGTAAAGCTAGTCTGCAGGCTAATGGACCCATAAATTCTGTGATCTCGTATGGTCTAATGAACCTCAAACTTAACTTCCCTTTCTTACTAAACCTTAACACCTTTTTCCATAGAGATACCTTGAGAAAAACAACCTCATACTTGATATCTCTCCCTTTTAAATCCACATAAGATTTATGTCTATTTGAAGCAACATTCAGCCTCTCTCTGTTGATCTTCACCTTATCTTCAGCATCTTTAACCATATTCGAACCATTAGCTTGTGTTCACTCAACTCGCTCTAACATAAAGGAGCCCTATATTGTCTCCTATACAATGCCTCATACGGAGCCATACCAAGGCTTGCCTAGTAACTGTTGTTGTAAGCAAACTCTACCAAAGAGATATACTTATCCCAGTTGCCCTTGAGCTCTATGGCATACGCTCAAAGCATATTCTCAAGCACCTAAATAAGCCTCTCTGACTAACCATCCATCTAAGGATAAAAAGTTGTGCTAAAACTCAGCATGGTTCCAAAAGTATTATAAAGCTTTCTCTAAAATCTTGATGTAAAATAGGGATCTCTATCTGAAATGATAGAAAAAGGCACTCCATGAAGCCTTACTATCTCATTAACATATAGTTCAGCTAACTTCTCCAAGAAATAATACTTCCTTATTAAAATAAAGTGAGTTAACTTGGTCAATCTATTAACCACTACCCAAATAGAATCATGCTTGTTCTAGGTCATCGGTAATCCAATCACAAAATCCATAGTGACTCGATCCCATTTCCATTCTAGAATTGTTATAGGATATAGCAAACTAAAAGGAACTTTATGCTCGACCTTCATTTGCTAACAAGTGAGACATCTAGTTGTATAATTAGCTACGTCTCTCTTCATGCTTGGCCACTAATATATCATCTTCAAATCCTAATACATCTTAGTACTGCTAATATGCATAGCATATGGTGCATTATACATTTCTTGCAAAATTTGTTATCTTACATCTTCCTTATCTGGCACACAAAGGCATTCATGATAATACAAACAACCATCTTCCTTAATCACAAACTCAATATACTTTCCCTCTTCGATCATACTCAACTCAGTAGACTTTCCCTCTTAAATCATACTCATGATACTCTGAAGCCTATGATCATTTTTTTGTGATTCCTTCATCACCTGCATCAAACTTGGCTTGACTTGTAACTCAACTAACAAACCACCATCATCTTGTAGCTTTAAACTAACATGCATCACCTTCAAAGTTGACATAAGCTTCCTACTCAAGGCATCTACAACCACATTAACTTTTCAAAAATGGTAATCAATAAGGCAATCATAATCCTTGATCAATTCCATCCATCTTTTTTGCCTCAACTTTAACTCCTTCTGTGTCGATAGATACTTCTGACTTTTATGATTAGTGAAGATATAGCACTTCTCCCTACAAAGATAATGCCTCTATACCTTTAAAGCAAACATAATAGCTATGAGCTCTAAATCATGTGTCAAGTAGTTTTTCTCATGAGGTTTTAATTGTCGTGAAGCATAAGCAATAACCTTTCCATCTTGTATAACTACACATCCTAACCCATTCAGTAAGGCATCACTGTATATGGTGAACTCCTTTCCTGACACTAATTGAACCAAAATTAAAGCCTTTGTTAAAAAACTTCTGAGCTTATGAAAACTCTCCTAACATCTGTCATCCTATTCAAACTTCACATCCTTCCTCAAAAGACATTTCATAGGGCCTGCTATCAAAGAAAACCTCTTAACAAACCTTCTACAATATCTAGCCAAACACAAGAAACTCTTGATCTCAGTTGTATTCCTAAGAGATTTCCACACCATCATAGCATGAATCTTGCTAGGATCAACCCTTAAACCTTCTGCTGATGCTATATGCCCCAAAAATGATACTTCTTCTAGCCAAAACTCACACTTACTAAGCTTAGCATAGAGCTTCTCATCCCTCAAGATTTGTAAAATTGTTCATAGATGCTTTTCATGCTCTACTCGATTCTTGGAATAAACAAGAATATTGTTTATAAAGACTACTACAAACTAATCTAGAAATGGCTTCAAGATCCTATGCATAAGATCTATGAATATCATTGGTGTATTAGTTAATCCAAAAAGCATCACTAGGAACTCATAGTGACTATATCTAGTCCTTAAAGTCATCTTATATATGTTTGCCTCTTTCTTTCTCAACTGATAATACCTGGATCTAAGATTAATCATAGAGAAGGCACTTTCCCCTTTAAGCTGATCAAAAAGATCATCGATCTATGGTGAAAGATACTTGTTCTTGATGGTGACTTTATTCAACTGCTTGTAATCCACACAAAGTCTCAAGGAACCATCCTTCTTCTTAATAAACAGAACTGGTGCTCTCTATGGTGAAACACTCAGTCTAATGAAACCTTTATTAAAAAGCTCTTACAACTATATCTTTAACTCTTTTAACCCTATAAGAGCCATCTTATATAGAGCTATCGAAACTAGCATTGTGCTTGGCATCATCTTAATTCCAAATTCTAACTCTTGTTCTAATGGCGAACCAGGTAACTCATCTAGGAAAGCATCCTCAAACTCAGGCACAACATTTGACTTACTTCTAATACTTCCTTTTTGGTGTTAACCATATAAGCAAGGTAAGCTTGACAACCCTTTTACATCATCTTACTAGCCACAACTACTGATACTATATTAGCCATGCAATCCAATCTTTCACCTATCACTGCCGTTTCTGATCCTTGTAATGTGATCCTCTTCTTCTTACAATCCACTATGGCATGATACTTGGACAACCAGTCTATGCCCAAGATAAGATCAAACTCATTGAACAACAATTCAATTAGATCCACTAAGAAAACATTTCTTTGTGTTGACAAAGGATAGTGTCTGAACAATTTGTTCACTATGATTTGCTATCCTATCAGATTGCTAACCATCAATCAAAACCAAGGTTATCTAGTACTAAAACCTAATCTATTACCCATGTTGTGTAGATATAAGAATGTGTGGATCCTACATCTATTAGTGGTAAAATAGGTAAATTAAAGATATAGAAAGTACCTACTATAACATCTATGGTGTCTACCTCCTCTCTAGCCCGTATGGCATACTATCTAGCTGGAGCTCTACTCTCTAACTTATCCTTTTGACTAGCCCCAACTCTACTCCTAGTATTCCTCTGTGAAGGATCATACGATCTCACTATGCAATCTCTTTGAAAATGGTATTTGGAGCCATAACCCCAGCAAACTCCTATCCTATTCTTCCAACAAACACCATAATGTTTTTTAAGAAAAGTCTAACAAACTAGAGTCAAAACACTACCCCATAGTAGATCTAAGAGCACTTGAGATCTGACTCTATGCTCTAGAAACTTGACCTAATCTCTGAGATCGATCTAACTTCATGTCCTATTGATGCTTGGATTAACCCCCTTTCTATTTCTTATCAACTGTATAACAAGAATTACCATGTCCTTGGCCAAATAACCTCTTTTTAAAGCTATCTCTCTTTTGTTTTAGCTGATTCACCATCTCAGTGGTATGACAAATTGCTATCAATGCTAAAAAAATCCCTAATCTGTATCAAAGTAACCTATTACATAACATCCAGATATAACCTTTTCTCAAACTTCTTGTAGCAGTCATTTTCTATAGCTATCACTGCCTTAGCATATCTGCTCAAATGGACCTATGCCTCTACCTTAGATCCATAAACTCCTGATACTTCTTATCCAAATAATGCTTAGTTATATAATTCTTCTTGAATTCTTTAAGAAAGAACTCCCAAAATAGATCATCAACTGCCTTATGCTTTCTAAAAACCTCCCACCACTTTAAAGCTTCTTTTGACAACATAGAAGTAATGGATATAATATACTCCTCTTAAGGACACTTCAACTATTGCATGATCTTGAGCATCTAATCTATCTAATACCAGCTCTACTCAACTCATCTAGCTCTTCACCGATGAAGTACTTAGCCCCATTCTTCAGTAACCATTTTATGTATATCTTCTAGAAAGCTTTTGCTCTTAAGATACTAGAGGTGGAGCTATATGTATGGTAGCCATTATAGTAGTAGCGGCAATAGCCACCGTCACCTACCTAATTTACTCCAACATAATCACTAGCCAAGCTGACTAACCCTGCTGTCTAGGTGTAACATGTCCCGCATCATTAGAGGTCACATGCTCCAGTTGTGCCCCTTCTTATATAACAATCATAAGAGCATGGCTCTCTACTTTTTCCTCTTCACTTTGGGTTATACTATAGCTCATCTCCGTATCCTGTAGGTAAGAGAAATAGATTATATCCCCACATGTAAAATATTATAGTGTAAATATACTATAGTGCTCTTGTGTAACCCATAGGTTTAGAGGAAAGCCCAAATCAGAACTTTGATACCACTAAGTGTAGCACCCTCTACCAGATCCCATACACTGAACCCGAGTAGGGAGCACCATAGCATAATGATATCCGATTTTGCTACCCATAAAACTTGATTAATTTAAAACTTTTTATGAAATAAATAATTTCTTTCATTTTAGAGTAGTAAAACACTAAAAATCATTTGGCATGCTTTACGAGGCAACTAATGAGATCATCATGTCAAAAATTCGATAGTATAATGACTATACTAGGACACTTTCCCAAATAGTAAACTTATTAAAAGCACTTGTATAAAAGCATGCAACTCATCTCCACATCAAATGAGTCCTCTTGACCCTCTAAATCTTTATCAGAAAACACAAAGCCTTAGGCTCAACTCAAATAGCATTCTCACATACATCATTAGTGGTATCACATAATTCACATAAGAAAATAAAAGCTTTTACAATATTACAATTGTAGTTACAAAATAAAACCCAAAGTTCATAGATTAGGCTCAATCCCTCTGGAATCACAAGAGCAACATTAGTTATATTTACATTAACAACATTTTACAAAAAGAAACTAAAAGTACCCAAGAAGGGCAGCCTTCGCATTCTCCTATAGGGTAGAAGCTTTGACTATAATATGCTGATCTGTTACCTATGCATCACAAATAGGCAATACGCTAAGCTTTTCCTTAGTGGTGTATTCAGTTTAACTTGTTATAGCAATTATAAACATGTACTTATACAATATGAGTCAAGTGAGTCATTTCATAATCATATATATGCAAATATTATGAAAATCACATAATTATGCAATATAGCATATACTTGTCTTTAAAAACACAAAAACCACATTAGGTCTATACTTACAGCATAATTGCTTTCAACATGAATAAGAAATCAACCATATGCATAAAGTACCCCTATATCACTCAAAGCATACACTTGCTCAATTTTACATGGTAACGAGTATAAAATATGCATTTTGATCCATTACCATACCTATGCTTGATTACCATATATTCAAGTTGCAAGACCCTATATGCACCAACCTATCAATAATATGAGTATAAAACTCCACATAAAACTACATATATCATGTTAATAGGTTTAACTTGACATTATGCTAAAAACATCAATGTCACACAATATCCATCATTAAGGCTGCAATTAACATTATTTATGCTTAACACATGCTAGCATCACAATACTCCTCATTATTATTATTACTTGCTTAATTTATGCCCATACTAAAGAGACAACTATCCAAGGCTGGATAGTAGATAATGATACATCCTAAAGTGTTGACACCCAAGGGGTGTAAACTAGTGTACTTGAAGGCACTAATATCTGCAGATACAAACACATTAGCCTATAAGTCTAGCACAAGGTAGTGCAAAAATAGTGGCCCGAAATCTTGGTGCTCGTCGACACAAAAATACAAGTGACCCATAGGCCTATTACCCAAAGGTAAACATTGCAGCTGCTAATCCTAGTTTATCAATCAACCTATCTAAACTAAGTTGTCGAAATGTATAGGCATCATTAAACTAATCGATTATCTCATTTTAACTATTTTTAACATATAACATAGTTTATGTCACCTCACTCATAAATGCATCATAATGGCCATTTCACACATCTAGGAGGCCTAGACACCCATGCCTAGTAGAATGTGTCAAATAAAACATAGCATAGCCAACTTAGGCTTACACAAGCTCAAAAACACCTAACAGTCACATTGCCTAGATGTATAAGTTGGAAAACTCATCTGGCATCATAATTTTACCATTACTTTCATCATTTACATGTCTTATAATGTCTAATCCATCAAGGTTATATGTAACAATCACATATCACATTACTTATCATTTCACACATATTATCGTTATTTATTAATAATTATGCATTATATGGCTATGTACATGGTAATAACCCATACAATATTCAAGATGGCATTCGGCCATAAAAAAGCACACATATACATTTTAGTCATCATAGGTGCACATTTGGAATGGCATGTAAGCATAAAATATTCTATCCAAGCTATTAAAACACACATATATACATATTTACAATTATATGTCATGTCCTAATATCACATCCATGTTCTTCTAATCGATTATACATGGTCATTTGGTATTAACATCATATAATGGCATTATAGGGTCATATTATCACATAAAAGAGTATGGCATCATTTAAGGACCATTCGACCCATATACATTCACCATGCATTGCATTCTTACCATGTAATAACATCTATTAATATTACACACACATGTGCACCTTAGTTATATACAACATCAATATATGCCTAAAATTCACATAATGCTATTTATTCCTTAATTACTCCATAAATGTGCATCACACATACATAACATGTTCTAGCTATCACATTATATATGTGTGTAAAGATTTTGTATTTTACTAGGGATAAGAGTGGTTAGTGGAGTTGCCACCTGGCCTCTACACTAGGACCTCTGATCTTCTGTACTAGAAAGGTTTAGAATTTTATATCTTATTTATGCCCCAATAATATGTTGTCCTTGTGTATTGTAATGTTTATCAATCCTTTATCATTCAAGCATACATTATTCTTAATTTAAATTGTATCACCTTTGCATGCATGGAAATAAATTACAATATTTAAAGAATACAATTGCATTTGTCATACATCTAAAAAGTGGGTTATTTATTGATTGTTAATTGACCTAAAAACTACCCTTAATTCCATAAGAATTAGTGGTAATTGCCCAACTCCCATCTCTAGGAGATTGGCCTTTATTAAAATACATTTTTCATATGACTTTTGATTAGGGAAAACTTGAATCCATTTAATTAGAAAACACAAATTAATTATATAAAAAACTATTTTAATGTGAGATTAGGATTTAACATTGTAAAACAAGTTATTTACTAACTATTACAACCCCAAAATGAATGATAAAGTGTTTATGATACAAAACCAAAGAGACAAATTATACTCCTAAAGTGGTCTCGCTTCTACGTTGCCAGGTCTATATGGATGTCAAAGAGGTCAGTCGTTGGTCCGCATAGACTATTGCTAGGGAAGGATTAGGTCTGTTCCATCTTCCACTCTAACTAAAAAATCTAATTGACAACTCAGAAAATATCAAAGCCAAAGAGGTTAGATCATAATTATTGGCACATGATAAACAGAGTATGAACATACGTCAGATGAATGAATCAAAGGCTATTGAATATACAAGCAAGACACATGCCGAGGAATCATCATATAACTTACCATACATAAGTCCATGCAGATATACAACCTTTAGGATAGGGAGTCTGTGCAGACTACTTTCCAACTTCAAGCACACAATCGCATACTTTCAATATCAACCCATGGATATATTAATTCACATCAATCAACTAGCATATAATGTAGTACTATTAGAACGAAGAATCATGTTCATTGGATGTAGGTCCGTGCAAACCAAGTTACCAAATTCTCATAAAAGAAAGGAGGTTGTGCAGACTAACCTATATGCTTGTGCTTAAAGGTACTAGGTCTGTGCTGACCTAATTATGCATATGATTAGATTTATGTAGTGGTGATCAATATCATGTAACATATTAAACATTAGCTATATATATTAATCTTACATCCTATGTATCAGATACAATTGGCCTACTCATCATAAATAGGAGTGGGGATAACAAAGTATCACCTCACTTATAATCAACTTCAGAGATCATTAGCATATGAAAACATTTAAGAATTCGTCAATGGACCTTAGATATTACTTAGACAAGGAAACCTCCTCAAACATTAGCATAAGAGCCTAATGATTTAGGTGAAGATGGTTAAAGTCTCTTTTAGATAAGGCCTCCCAAGCTATTTAGTGTTCTCTGCTGTTGGAATGTGTCTCTATTGATGTAGAGAAGTATTTATACTTACTCTTTAGGGTTTTTTTTCTTTTTTCTCCAAAAGGGAGTCCTAATCCTTAAAGGATTCTAGCTTCTAGACTGAACAGGCAATATTCCATTTGGAGCACTTTTTCGATCGACAAGTCTATGTTGACTTATCCATACTAGTTCATGCAGACTAGGTTCTTTGGTATGATGGTTTGTGATCCTCATGGGCCGGGCTCTGGCCTATTCTTGTAGTTAGTCCATGTAAACTTAGATAGGAAGTTTATGTAGACCTACATCTAGATAGCTTTGTGCTACTCCTAAGTGTTTATCTCTGGCTATCATCATAGGTCAAGGTGGGGTGTTTACAGTTGCCCCCACTTTAGTGTGTGCTATGTGTCAACAACACATAACAATACTTACTTGTCAACCCATTTTACTCATGCCATTACTGAGCATGCATTAACTTCAATATTGGTTATGGTTCAGCTTATGAGGCATGAACCCAAAAGGATAGTGGATTGGCTTGTGAGGCTGAATCGAAGATAATGGATTGAACTTTGGTGTTGATCTTTAAGATGATGGATTGAGCTTTGGTGTTGATCCTTGAGACGATTGATTAAACTTTGGTGTTCATCTTTGAGATAATGGATTGAACTTTGGTGTTGATCCTTGAGATAATGGATTGAACTTTAGTGTTAATCCTTGAGATGATGGATTGAACTCTAATGTTGATCTTTGAGATGATGGGTTGAACTCTGGTTTTAATCCTTGAGACAATGGATTAAACTTTAGTGTTGATTCTTGAGATGATAAATTGAACTTTGGTGTTAATCCTTGATTAGTGGATTGAACTCTGGTGTTGATCCTTGAGATGATGGATTGAACTTTGGTGTTGATCCTATAAAAAAGAAATGAAATGTTAATTTCGCTATGAGGAGAGTAAACTTTAACCTTTTAGAGGCATTTCTCTTTCCCTTTAACCTTTTGGATTTTGGTGGCCTAAGGTTTATGCAGACATTATTGGTTATAGTCCGTGTGGACTGATCTTGATTAGAGTCCATACAGACTTGTGCTCGACTCTCACGGACTATTAGTGACGAGGGTCCATACGGACTTAGTAGAGATGTAGTCTGTGTGGACTTATCACGTCAGTGATATAACTATCTCTTTTCTCCTTTATTTCTCATCTCTGTCCTTTCCAGTCTTCTTCCCTGCTCTTTTTCTCTCAAACAAACATCCCAACCATGGCTTTTTACATTGACAATGCCTTCGGTTTGTCTTCTTCAAATAGTGAAGAAACACCTACTGTGATCCTCCTTTTATTAAGGGCTAAATCTGAACCTTCTCACCCTCTTCCCAAAGACATCTCTATGCTAACTTTGATTGGTTTTGTCCCTTCTATCACCATCAACAGGCCAAGGAATGTTGTACCCATCAATGGAGTGGCATTTAGTGACCCAACTCTGATTTTGGTAGATTTGGTGTGTCACACTTGCTCCAAAGTGTATCCTCAGGTGTGTTCTTCATCTCTTATGTATTTTTTATCTATTTCGATTGAGTTTCTCTGTGTTTTTATGCTTTGAGAATTCTCTAGTGTGATAAGTCCATATGGACTAAGTAGGCTAGGGCAAGACAAGTCCAT
>CANXYI010501385.1:0-10471 GCA_948208565.1 Hura crepitans
TATATATATATATATATATATATATATAACATTTCTCACTACAAAGATAATGTCTCTATATCTCCAAGGCAAAAATAATGGCAGCTAACTCCAAATCATGAGTTGGATAATTTTTTTCATGAGGCTTTAATTGCCTAAATGCATAAGCCACTACTTTACCATCCTATATTAACACACACCCGAGCCTATTGTGAGAAGCATCACTATAAACAACAGAGTTCTTCCTTGGCCCTAGTAGTGTAAGGATAGGAGCTTCTGCTAACGGTTTTCAATTTATCAAAGCTCTCATGAAATTTGTCATGCCACTAAAATCTGACATCTTTTGTCAATAATTGCATCATAAGAGCTGCAATAATTGAAAATCATTTCACAAATCACTTATAATATCTAGTGAATGCCAAGAAACTCCTAATCTCTATCATATTTCTCGAAGGTTTCCATTCCAATATAGCCTTGATCTTACTTAGGTCTACCTTGATTCTTTAGCTAAAGCTATATGTCCTAAAAATGCTACTTTATCCAACCAAAACTCCTACTTGCTTAGTTTGGCATAAAGCTGCTTCTCTCTCAAAGTCTACAATACCAACTTAAGATGATGTTCATGATCATCTCTAGTCTTAGAGTACATCAGAATATCATTAATGAACACCACAACAAACTGGTCTAAATATGGCATAAATATCCTATTCATCAAATCCACGAATGCTATTAGGCATTAGTCAGCCCAAGAGGTATCACTAAAAATTCATAATACTTGTATTTGGTGCAAAAAGTTGTTTAATCAGTTTTCTTTATCCAAATTTGATAGTACCAAGACCTCAAGCCAATTTTTTAAAATACACTTGTTCCTTTGAGTTGATCAAACAAATTATCAATCTTAGGCAGTAGGTATTTTGTAATGCCCGAAAAATCATCATTTTATGAATAGTACTCTTAAGTTTGATATGGTGACCTTTAGGACACTAAAAGGTCACATAGTAGCCAAAAGGGGTATTAGTCAACCAAACTTTGATTGGCCAAAAAATGATGAAAATGAGTGAATTAAAAATTTAACAGAACTAATAAATCATTTCAAGCTCAGAATTAATGAATAGTGACTTTAGTTGAGGTTATGACAGGACAGCTCTGGGAAGTGCTGAGAAAGACTTGAAAATATCATACCTTAGAGCTCAAAAATTCCAATGAGTCTATTGGAGAAGGAATTTTAATATTGTAAGGTCATTTGATAATTATTCAAAAATTTTGAATTACACGAGCGAATAGTAACCCGAGCTCCTCAAGGAATTTTGACTTGAAATTTTGTAGGGCCTTTAATGGGTATTATCGAGAATTATTGGTACTAGAATCATGATTTTTGGAGGTCCAAAGAAATTATTTTAAATTTCTAAATTTTAAAAGAAAACTAGATTAAAATAAGTTATTGGATTGACATGTGGCGTGATCCGAGCCGTCCACCTATCTAACACAAATAGGCTTACACACGTGGGAGTGCCACATGTGCCAAAAGTCATCTTCCCCCTCAAAATCTCCATGAAAGCTAACACCATTTCTTTCTCCTCTCTCTCCCATTTTTACTTCATTTCTCTTTCCTCCCACTATTAAATCCCTTAATTTTTATATGGATCTTGACCTCTACGACACTCGAAAGTTAATCTAACTAACAAAAATAGAAAAGGATGCCTAAAAAGAGAGATATGAACACTTGGTGAATAGTGCACTTTTGGTGACTAAGTTGATTTTTCTTAGGTTTTTTATTTTTCATCTATGGTATTTGGTGTTGTGATGTTATAGGTGAAGAAAGATTTCAGTTTAGAGTTTTGTGGAATTTTGTAGGAATTTTAAAGGCAAACCTTTATTATGCCCTTTTGTGGAATAGTGCAAAAAGATGGAGGAAGATGGAATTGATGGTCCTATAATGGCTTCAACATGACTAAGAGCCCACTGTAAGTGAATTTAGTTAAAACATGTTTTGTAATTTAGAGAAATATACGATTAGAGTCATGTGTGTGTGTGTATGGAAGTTGTAGTAGTGTATGTGTGTATGGTAATTTAGAAGGGTTATGTATGCTAGGATGGGTAACTAGAGTAGATAAGATGATGTGAATGTGTTTTGGATGTGAAAAGTATTTGGAAGCATGTGATGTAGGTATGGCTGGATGCATGGCATATATGTGATGGCATGTGCATAGGTGTATGGCATGAATACATGGGATATTAGGATGGTAATGTGACGTATGACATGGAAGTGACATGAAAGGTGAAGATAGGTGTATGGTTATGGGTTAAAATGTGATAAAGGATGAGGTAAAGGTAATAGAATGTGAAATTTGACATGTACAGATATGGCATAAAATAGGTGGTGTGTATGATGCTAGATGTGAGTTTAAGAAAATTAGAAGTTTTATGTTACTTGAGAATGTATGTTAGGAATGATGTTCAAATATGGTAGGATAGAATCCCTAAAGTATAATGGTATAAGGAAAAGGAAAAATGGAAAATGACTAAATGAATAGTAAAAGACCTTACCAAATGAATAATAACATTCACGTAATAAGACCCATAACAGTCTAGTAAAATAAAAGTGATCCATAACTATCTCATAAAAATAATCAAATGAAATGGCTGATAACTATGTCCTACTGACATGGAAATAATCTAAATAGATAACTGGTAATGGAGAAAAATTATGAGTTGATTAAATTTAAAGATAAAGCAAAAAATAAAGCTACACTTTCAAAAGTGCTGAAGAATAAAATCATATGACAAGATAAAATACTGTTGATGCATAATTTATAAATAGACAAAATGGAATGAATAAACAAATGATAATTTTATGAAAATTCGGGTATAAAAGTGAAAGTATAGTTGATAAGGCATTAAATATACTCATATGGCATAATTGTTACAAAGAGTATCATGATAATACATTGAGATTAACATCACGTATTACAAGTGCTAAAGTACCATAAGGATCCTAAGAGTAAAGAACTAAAATACTGGACATGGAAAAATAAGTTATCATTTTATAGCAAAGGAAAAAGATAGCATGAGACAAAAGGATAAAACATTCTGAGGTAAATGATAGTAAAGTAAAAATACATGCACTTTTACATGAAAAGGGAACATAAACAAAATACAAAAATGAGATAAAAGAGGACTAAATGATGTTAGCAAAGAAAATGAAACATGAGTTTGGTATATAAGACACCAGTGAAACTAGAATGACACTAAATGTATAGGTTAAACTATAAACTAGCAGATTGATAAAATAAGGGTAATGTTCCCATTATAGATATTCAAATAATGAAATTAATGAGCAATAGTTGTAAAGATAAAATAATATGGATATTGGCCACTAGGTGAGTTTATAGTGGATAGGTTGACTGGTCAATTTAGGATTAGCAGCTGCTAGAGGCTGAGTCTAAATAGATTTTAGCCTATGTATAGTGGGTGCAGCTATCGAGTATTTGTTTGAGTCTATACGCTTTGGGGTATTGGTAGGTTTATGGACTAATCCCTATTGCCCGCTTGATGATTGTAGATGTTAGGAGGTCTTATTAGGTTGATCCCTACTATCCATGAGATGTGTTGAGTATGATGAGATATATTGGGATATTAGGAGGTCTTATAGGGCTGATCGCTGCTATCCCCTTTATAGATATTAGGAGGTCCATAGACTGATCCCTGCTATTTGCCACTCTATTATTGGGAGGTTCTAAGGGACTGATCCCTAATATCAGATAGAGAGCATGTAGAGACACTGAGGTCTATAATGTGGGCTACTGTATTGGTTGATATTTGTCCTGTTCTTAGACTAGGTAGGTGTAGCCACCGAGGCCCAAAATGGGGGCCACTGGATAACATGATTCCCAGTATCCAGTGGTTGGGAGTTTTTCCCTTTTTCCCAACTTTAGGGGTTATAAATGAAACAACTAGGGAACTTAAATTGATTTAATGACATTAATGAAAGAGCTTGTATCTTAAGCATAATAATAGGAATAACCTGTGAGTAAAATCAATATAAATGAAAGATAAGCTATAAGAAGATAAGTGTAACCACAGATAATTTTAGGATAAAACCTGAAGAATGTAAATGATTCATATAGACTAAGATAGGTAATAAAAGGATATAAAAATGGATAGGTCATAAAAGGGAGAGACCCTCGCACATAGGCCTTGAATAGGCCATATAACTAAAATAAGATATATTAATATATTATGTGTCATCATGGTGAGGATGAGGACAGTGTGGCTGACTCAATAATGATGAAATAAGCTATTAAATTATCTAAACCAGATAATAATAGGTTGTAAACCAATATTTGATAAAAGCATACATATAAAGTCTCTAGTACAATATGTGAAATAGAAATAGAATGAATTACATAAAAGTGAGCTAATGGTTGATAAAATGTACTAAGGTAAACAAGGAAATTGTGAATATCTCGAAGATAGATTTCTTAATAAGTGTTATTGTAGCTAGTCATAGAGTTAGTACTTGAAAGTAGAATATAAAATAGAGATTCAACATAAATAAGGAAAGTATATAGCTATAGAGATGGTTATTAATTATTCTATTACTAAATGCTTGGCTGTGTGCTTGAGTGAGCTTATGATACAATGCATGTTTGGTTAAATTCACCATTAAGTGTATACTAAGTGTATCAATTATCCGAGATGGAGGTAATGGGTTGGGTTAGCGTTATAAAGGTGACCACCAATGTAGAAAAAGACTACATAAGTATGATGATTTTTCTTCTAACCGATATGTTTAGTGGATTGAGGCACTCATGCATATTACTATAGGTCACTAGGTAATAGTATGGGTAAGCGTAGTACAAAAAGGGTTGGCGCAATAGTCACTAGTTGGTATGATATTTGACTGTAAGACTAGACATATAGATGTCACATGCCTAGGAGGTTTACCATAAATCTTTGGATCAGGCATATAAGATTTTAATATTGAATAGATTAAAATGTGGTAGAAGTCAAATAAAAGTGGCCTAGAGAAATCCAAGGATGGGTGACCTTTGAAAAGTAATGCCCTTCGTCTATTTTCTTATAAAATAAGTAGGGGGCATTTCATTTAGTGGTATCAGAGAAGGTTTAGGCAATTTTAGGCAGTAACACATGAGTGCCTTAGGAATTTTAGGATGTTCAGACAGCTGCTACATTGCTAGAAAGTAAATATTATTTATAAACTATTAGTGAAATGAGCTTGTGAATTTCTTAGAAAAAGCAAACTATAGGCAAAAGTAATGGTATTATGATTTTGTATAGCCGTTTTCCTCCTAAGTTGAGGTAGTTATTGTTGTTAATGAAAACATATAGAGATCAATAATGTTTTAACGAAGAGTAACAAATTTATATAAATGGTAGGGATGGAACTACATAGATATCCAAGTAAATAGTGGGTAGAAACATTTGAAAGAAGAAAGTGTAGTAATGCTGCATATTGAATGGTGATCATATGGCGATTATAAGGTGAGTCAAACTTCAAATAAGAGAGGAAAGGTGAAGTTGGGCTCAATATTGTAAATAAGGAGTATATAGGAGGTAATAAGGAGTTAGTATACTCTTTCATGAACTAAAGTATGAAACATGGAGGGAAAAATGCTACAAGAAAGATAACGAGAACTAAAAGAAAATCTAAAGGAACCTTGGGAGATATAAAGAGTAGTGGTAGACCTAAGGTCTACCAAATGAGGAATGAATGATTTAATGGATTATACATAGTGATTTTGAATGTCTCCATGAAGTGGTAATGGGTAATAGACTAAAGCACAAATAAGATGACCTAGTTGATGATAACCCTGATATGAGCTGAGGAAGATGTCGTTAACCCTTGAAGCATAAGGAAAGTTATGAGGGCAAAGGCATAGAATGCCAATAGAGAGGAATAAGAGAGTATAAGAGCTAACAAGAACATAAGACTTGTGAAGCAAGAAAAAAAATAGAAATAAGATGTAAATGCTTAGCAAAACTGAGTTAGAGGATTATAATAAGAGAGTAGAGATAGAATTAAGGATAGAAAATGTTTGTCAAGGTCCTTGAGGATGAGGGCTATTATTCTTCCTTGATGCATTTATTACTGGGCCTGAGCATTGCCTTATGTAGGTTAAGTTGTTTCTTAACATTTTGCATAATTGCATTACATATGACATATTTTTCATAATGAAAAATCTATGCATGTGTTAATAGCACTAGTATAAAAGGGACTTGACAAAGTGAAGAGAAAGAGAGAAAAATAATGTTGTGGTAACAGAAAAGGTGTGATAAAAAACCATAAGTAGAAAGAGAATTGAGACTAGTATTGGTATAAATGGGTGAGTATAGAAAGGATTAGAAATGCTAAGGTAAGAATTTTATGAGGATATAGTGAGAATGGAATAATGAAAGGTATATCAATAGTTCATAGTGAACATAAAAAGGTAGCCTACATCTTTAAAGACAAGAGGGGAAGAGGATATGGTAGTTAGTGAATATGAAAACATCTATAAGAAGGGTGAAGTATAAGAACTATTAGGCATATGGGAGGAACTGGGGATAAAGATGCCCTTAAATGTTTTAAGGTATGAAAGTGTGGATGAGTAGCTAGTTGGAAGAAATGATGAGTTAAGAGCAATGTGGCTTACATTTAAGATGACCAAGAAAGTTATTCTAGGTGAATTATGATAAGGTGAACTATGAGTAATATTGATAAATAAGGAAAAACAATGTATAATCCAACAACTAAGAATCCTAGAGGAAAGCTTAAAGGAGAAGGATTATAGAGGAAAATTTAAATGAGGATATTACCTTGTAATGCTGAAACTTTTATTAATGATCATTACCCAATAATGAGACGGTGTGAAAAATTGTGAATGAGATAAAGGGAAATAGAGTTTAGAAAGGAAGAAATTTGCCTTAGGGATAAAATAAAGGAACTAAAGCAATAGAGGTAGGTATAGCCTATCATTGGAATAAATGCGAGTATATAAGAACACTTTCATAGTGCTCGATATTTTAATTAGGAATAGAGTGTGGAATATAGGATGTTATGGAAGTACACTGTTCAGTATTACTCAACAATAAAAGATAATATAATCGGATGTAGTAGTGTTAAAGAGCACAGCGAGGAAGCTCCACTAATAATCAAAGTAAAGAAGAGATACGGATTCATAAAAATGGAATTTACCTGGTAAAGAATGAAAAAGTCAAGAGGAATATAGTGTTTATAAATTTAAGTGCCCTGAGAAAATAAATGAAGAATGAAGGTGCATCTGTAAGGGATTGTAGACAACTAGATAAAAAGGTCTAAACCTAATAGAAAGCGAAAAGGATAGGAATATAAAAATAGAATGTTGAAGTAACTAATTGTATGACGATGGAAAATTTTGAGGATGAAATTTCTTAAGAAGGGAAGAATTGTAATGCTCGAAAAATCATCATTTTATGAATAGTACTCCTGAGTTTGATACGGTGACCTTCAGGACACTAAAGGGTCACATAGTAGCTAAAAGGGTTATTGGTCAACCAAACTTTGATCAACCAGAAAATGATGAAAATGAGTGAATTAAAAATTTTAACAGAACCAATAAATCATCTTGGGCTAAGAATTAGTGAATAATGACTTTAGTTGAGGTTGTGCTGGGACATCTCTAGGATGTGCCCGGACGGACACAAAAATATCATACCTTAAAGCTCAAAAATTCCAATGAGTCTATTGGAAAAGGAATTTTAATATTCTGAGGTCGTTTGATAATTATTCAAAATTTTTAAATTACACGAATAAAGAGTAACCATAGCTCCTGAAGGAATTTTTACTTGAAATTTTGTAGGGCCGTTAATGGACATTATCGAGAATTATTGGCACTAGAATCATGATTTTTAGATATCCAAAGAAATTATTTTGAATTTTTGAAGTTTAAAAGAAAATCGAATTAAAATAGGCTGTTGGATTGACACGTGGTGTGATTCAGGCCATCCACCTATCTAATACAAATAGGCTTACACATGTGGGAGTGCCTCATACGCCAAAAGCCATATTCCCCCTTAAAATCTCCATGAAAGCCAATGCAATTTCTCTCTACCCCCTTACCCATTTTTACTTCATTTCTCTCTCCTCCCACGACCAAATCCCCTAATTTTTATATGGATCTTGACCTCTACAACACCTAAAAGCTAGTCCAACTAACAAAAATGGAAAAGGATGCCTAAAAAGAGAGATATAAACACTTGGTGAATAGTGCTCTTTTTGTGAGTAAGTTGATTTTTCTCAGGGTTTTTATTTTTCTTCTATGGTATTTGGTGTGGTGATGTTATGGGTGAAGAAAGATTTTAGTTTAGAGTTTTGTGGAATTTTGTAGGAATTTTTGAAGGCAAACCTTTATTATGCCATTTTGTGAAATGGTGCAAAATGGTGGAGGAAGATGGAATTGATGGTTCTAGAATGGCTTTAACATGACTGAGAGCCCACTGTAAGTGAATTTAGCTAAAACATGCTTTGTATTTTAGAGAAATGTACGATTGAAGTAATGTGTGTGTGTATGGAAGTTGTAGTAGTGTATGTGTGTATGGTAATTTGGAAAGGTCACACATGCTAGGATGGGTAACTAAAGTAGACAAGATGATATGGATGTGTTCTAAATGTGAAAAGTATGTGGAAGCATGTGATATAGGTATGGCTGAATGCATAACATGTATGTCATGGCATGTGTATAGGTATATGGCATGAATGCATGGGATTTTAGGATGGTAACATTATGTATAAGATGGGAGTGATATGGAATGTGGAGATAATTACATGGTTATGGGCAAAATGGTGATAAAATATGATGTAGGGATAATGTATGGGGGATTGACATGAAAGGACATGACATATAATAAGTATAGTGTATAATGTTAGGTGAAAGTTTAAGAATTTAGTTGGAATGTGTTGTTTAAGAATGTAAGTTAGAAATGATGGCTAGGTATGACAAGATAAACCTAATGTTGGATGGTATGGAATACTTTAAGGCATATTGGTATGAGGTGAGAGAAGAGTGAAACTGACCAAGAAATTAGCGGCAAGAAATACTAAATGAATTGTAACATTTACATAAAAGGGCCTGTAACTGTCTAAAGAAATAAAAATAGCCCGTAACTATACCATAAATATTACCAAATGAAATGGGCTAATAACTATGTCCCATTGGCCTAAACATAATTTAAATAAATAATTGGTAAAGAAGAAAAATGATAAGTTGATATAATTTAGAAATAGAATTGGAGAATAGAGCTACTAAATCTCTAAAGTGCTAAAGAACAAAATTATATGGCAAGACAAAGTACTGTTATTGCATAAATACTAAATAGGCAGAAATTGAAACAACCAACAAATGATAACTTTATGGAACCTAAGTATAAAATAGAGAGTATAATTGACAGAGTATTAGGTAAATCCACACGGCATAATTATTATCAAAAGTTCCATAATAAAATCTTGAGCAAAACTTTACACATTACAAGTAATAAAACATTATTAAAATTATAAGAATAAAAGGGTAAACTACTAGACTTGGGAAACTAAGCTATCATATTGTAATAAAAGAAAGAGATAGTATAGAACCAAAGGGCAAGACATTTTAAGATAAATAGGGGTAATGTATAATAGGCATACTTTGGCATGAGAAAGGAATTAGAGCAAAATACAAAGACGAGATAAGAGAACATCAAATGATATTAACAAAAGAAATGAAACTTGAATTAAGAATATAGGAAACTAGTGAAACTAGGGGGACACTAAATGGATAACTTAAATTATGATTTAAGCAAGTTGACAAAATGAAGATAATACATTCTATTATAGATGTCCTAGATAATCAAAATAATTGTTGTTTAAATAAATTATCTAATAAATGGGTTACTAGTTGAGTATACACTAGATAGGTTGACTGGCCATCTAGGGATTAGCAGCTGCTAGAGGCTGAGTCTGAATAGATTTTAGCCTATGCTTAGCAAGTGTAGCCGCTGAGTATTGATTTAAGCTTGCATGCTTTATGTATTAAGAGTTCTACAGATTGATCCCTGCTACTCACTTATGGATATTGGAAGGTTCCATGGGGTTAATCCTTGCTATCCACTTATTGCTTGTGACGATATGTATTGGGATATTAGGAGGTCCTACGGGGTTGATCCCTACTATCCCCTTTGCAGATATTAGGAGGTCCATGGGCTGATCTTTGCTATCTGCCTTTTCGATATTAGGAGGTTCTAAGGAACTGATCTTTGCTATCGGATGAAAGGTGTGTATAGACACTAGGGTCTCAAATGTGGGCCACTATACAAGTTGGTATCTGTTCGGTTCTCAAACTATATAGGTGCAGCTACTGAGGCCCAAAATAGGGGCCACTGCATAATGTGATTCCCATTATCCAATGGTTAGGAGTTCTTCCTAAACCTTAATGGCATAAATGGAATAATTAAGGAATCTAAATGGATTTAATGACAT
>CANXYI010501410.1:0-10875 GCA_948208565.1 Hura crepitans
GCTTCGGTATTAAATCATGTTCTCTATCTTGGCTTTGTCTGCTTGTGCGATCAGTGCCCCTATTAAAGATCTTTCTACTGCTAGATATATGATTAAGGGTTTTCTTGATTTTGGGGGTTTTAAAACTAGAGGATTTGTTAGATACTACTTGATGAACTAGAAAGCTTTCTCACAATCATCATTCCATTCCTTCGGCTGTCTTTTGTGTAACAAGTTAAATATAGGTTCACAAACAGTGGTGAGTTTAGATATGAACTTGCTGATACTATATTTTGCCTAAGAATCCCCTGACTTCCTTTTCTAACTATGGGGTATGCATGTCCAAAATGGCTTTCACCTTGTCAGGGTCAACTTTAATCCTATTTTTGGCACTATTAACCCTGATAGTTTTCTTGATATGACTCCAAAGACACATTTCTTAAGGTTGAGCCTCATGTTAAATTGGTTTAACCATTGGAAGAACATTCTAATGCTTTGAAGTGCCCTTCCCTCTCTGTAGATTTTACCATCATGTAATCTATGTAGACTTCAACATATTTATGCATCATGTCATAGAATAGTTTGGTGGCCATTCATTGATAAGTAGCTCTCACATTCTTTAACCCAAAAGGCATCACCTTGTAGCAATATGTACCCCATTCTATTATAACGACAATTTTGCATTTGTCTATTACTTTCATCAGAATCTAATTATATCTAGAGAATCCATCAATAAATAAGTACATAGCAACCATTGCTACATTGTCTACCAATATGTATATATAGGGTAAGGGAAAGTCATCTTTTGGACATGCCTTAATTAAGTCCCAGTAGTCTATTTTTCTTAACCCTTATATCCTTCTTAGGTACTAGGACTATGTTAGCGAGCCATGTGGGGAAGACTATTTCTTCGATGAACTTGGCTTTAAGCAACTTGATTACCTCTTCCTTTACCTTTTTTACCCACTTAAGCCTCATTCTTTTAAGCTTTTGTCAGGTTAGGATGGCAAGGTTATGTGTTGGGATATCATGTTTCACAATCTCTTGGTTGATTCCCAGCATGTCATCATAGTTTTAGGCAAAAATCCTTTCATATTTCTTTAACAATCTCTCGAATTTTTCTCTTTCTTTGATAGTAGTATCAGAGGCAATTGATACATTTCTTAGTTGTTCATTAGTGGCAAGATTAAAAGGATTAGTTTAAATACAATTAATGTAAAAAATGCTTATGTAATGATAATTTGTACGCACATTACCATCAAGATAAAGATCACACAAATAAGCAAAGTCATCATTCATTTTATTAGAAAGTAAATTGTTTACCTCAAAGAGGTCACAAAGGTATAATTCATCTATAAGTAAATCAAAATCCTCTAACTTAGGCATGTCCTCTATAAGGGTAGGATAGATTTCTTTAGCAACTTGAGGCTTCAGGAACACTTTCTCTATCCACTGCACTTGAGTGAGATGCCCTAACTCCCAATCTATATTATTGTTGAAGATCTCAAATCTAGGCTTATAGCATCCCTTTATTATGGCAAATTCTAGGGTTCTATCATACTTAATGCCCTTCTATTTTACAAAATAATCTTCTAAAGAATTATCTTTTTTTAGGTTGCCTTTTTTACTCGAATCGTAGCCTAGCCCCTTCATCTCTTTCAAGGTATACAACTATAGAGGTTCAGTGATGCCTTGTAAGTTTTTCCCTAAACCAGCTCTCGGGAAAAAGTCTATCCTCTTCATCATTTTGGATATGGACTAGTCTATGTAATCCTTTTAAATTTGCACAATATGGAATCCAGTGAAAGGCTTAATAGTGATAGCTAGGGTAGAGATAACATGATTAACTTTAGCCTTTATAGTGATAACGTTACCCTCGTGTGGGAATTTGATCATTTTATGCAAGGTTGAGGGGACTTCTCTAAGCTTGTGAAACTAGAGCCTCCCTAATAGGACAAAAAAAGTGGCAGGTATATCAATCATTATGAATTCAACTTCGTCAATAACTAGTGCCACCTATACCTTGACTATAAAAGACCTTTTGACTTGTCTCTTGGTGTCCTTATAGGCTTTTACAATGATACTGGAGGGTGATAAATCCTCTTTCTTGATCCCTAAACCAACTAGGATTATAGCAAGATAAACACAAAGAGAGGAGCCATCATCCACCATTACACAACCTATCTTTTTTCCCATTTACTTCAGCTTTGATAAAGAGGGGTCTATTGTGCTCCCTTCCTTCTAGAGGCAAATCTATGTATAAGAAGGTAATGAGGCTTGTATTACCCATTTTTGTCATTTGTACAAGCTCATCTGCCATGGCAATCATGGAAATAGCAACTTGACCTAGGGCTTAAACCACTTTTTGCCTGTGGTCTTTGGATGACATCAGTAAATCCCAAATACTGATGTTGGCTTAGGTTTTATAAGCTACTTTAACACCTCTTTATGCTTATCTATTTTGGGTTTAGGTTCTTTCTCTGGTAAGATCTAATTGTTCTTCTTTATGCTCTCTACCATTTCTCCCTTAACCCATATTAGCTCTCTCTTGCCCTCTTTAGAATCCTTATCAGAGGATTCATCTCAGAAGTTCTTGCTCTCCCTATTTCATAGTCACTCTCAACATCCTAGAAACTGGTAATCAAGATTGATTCATTTACCCTCACTTCTATTTTTATATCCAGGTCAAACCCATAGATTTCCCTAAGTATATACTCTTCGGGTAATCTGGATTTGAGGAGGTATGAGGTATAATGTTTTGGTAAAGGGTTTCATGAAGTTTTAGGGTTAGGGTTCTATTTTGAATCAATAAGATCCTAGATAGCTCTCTTGAGGAGTTTGCAGTCATTAATGACGTTCCTAATTCTTTGATGATAAGCGCAATATTGATTATGCCTATGATTAAGAGGTAATGGTCCATTAAATGGTTGGTGTGGAATCCTTGAACTACATGCACCTTAGTGGTTTTGGTAGAAGTTCTAGAATTATTGCTAGCAAAAGTGGGATTATTGTTCAACCTCTTATAACCCTTGTTTTGATACCCAGTTTCAAGGTCAATAACAATCTTCTTCAATTGTTCCTAGGTAGTAATGCTTTTAGTAATAGGCCTATTGTTCAAATAACTGTTGGCATTTCTAATGAACATTTTGATCTGGTTGATATCTTTTAGCTTATTCCTCATCTTCAGGATCTTTTCTTTCTATCTCTATAGATAAAAAAAACTTTCATTAAGCTTCTGCTTTATCAACTCTAGATCTTTCAAAGTGATATCAACACTGGCATTATTAGCATATTGCTTATTAAATGCCCTTACCAGCTCATTCTAGTCCTTTTTAATCCTTTTCTCTTGATAATGATACTAGTTAAGAGCTTGGCCTATAAGAGACATGCTGAATAGGCTCACGATTTGCTCTTCTATCAGATGGGTGGCTCTCATGGCTATTGTATACTATTTTAGGTGAGTGCGAGGATCAAAAGTCCTTTTAAACTTAAAAGACATTGAGCAATTGGGCCTTAGACTGATGTCATCCAGGTCAATATCTTTGCCCTCAGTTACTAATCGGGATATGGCCTTTATCTTTTTGTTTAACTTCTTTAGTTGGTAATTTTCTAGTGTTTTAGGAGGGGGTATCTTATTGTAAGTCTTCACCACTTGCGGTATTTCATCATCTAATAGCTAATCATCTTTAGGCTTTCTAGCTATTTCCTTCCTCTTATTAGCCTTTGAGGTCTGTCCTACCTTCTATGGATTCTGTATGTCAAACAGAGCATTAGTAACTAATGCCATCATTTATCTCTCCATCTTAGCCATTGCCTCCATGAACATTGCCTTGGTCATATACTCGTCAGAAGACATTATTCCTCACTTAGGTTGTATGAGTAGTTCTATGCTAACTCTACTAAGGCACTTGCCTACTCTTTTTCCATTGAGTAATGAGTGAAGGATCAATAGTGGCTGAACAAGACAAGAAGTTAGAAATGATACATGTATAGTATATAAAAAAATGTGAAATGTAAATGATGCATGATATGTAATACATGTTTATGATGCAACAAATGGCAAACACATGCAATAATCCTCCTGACCTTATTTCACCCAAACATGTGGTCTTAGTTATTTTTCCTAGTTGGACTTACCTAAGTATCATCGAGGGATGCATAGGTTCGAATATAGGCTTAGTTAGGCCTAATAACCTTTTGTATTTCAAGTGCAAGTGAATATGATGGCTTTAAGACATTTATATCCTATTAGGATGGGCCTATCCCAGACACAGAGGCACAATGGGCTTGCCCCCACTTCAAATAAGGCTAAATGTAATAGGTCCATATAGTAATCAAAATGCAATCGGAAACACTTATGGTCATACAACCTAGGGGAAGTTGCTAAGCTTGACTACTTAGGCTAGTGGTTTGGTTAAAAGGCTTATTAGCTCCCACAAGCGAAGGTCCCTCCTAACGGGTCTTTCCAATTAAGGATAATAATGACTGATTAGTTCACTTTTTCATATACTCGAAGGTACGAGGCTTATGAGTGATGGATATGCTAACACTTCTCTATTCTTAAGTGAAAAATGGAGTCATGGTTCACAACACCATCCATGGTAACAAGGACATAGTTTATAAAAAGTGTAATGTAAGAGACTGATAAAAATTAGAATATTTAGATGACATATTATTTAGGCACTTTCAAATTAAAATTTCTCAATCCCCAGCAGAGTCGCCACTGTAGAGATTATGATATTTTTACTGGGGATGAGAGTGGTTAGTAGAGTCACCACCTAGCCTATACAAAACGACCTCTGATCTTCCATACTAAAAAGTTTTAAAATTTTAGATCTTATTCATGCCTTTATAATATATCATCAATGTATATTGTAATATTTATCAGTCCCTTATCAATCAAGCATATATTTTTAATTCACTCATATCACCTTTTAATGTATGAGAAATAAATTGTATTATTTAAAAGAAATATGCCAAGTAAATTATACATCAAGAAAATGGGTCATTGATTAATTATTATTTAACTTGATAATTACCCATAATTCCATAAAAATTAGTAGTAATTGCCTAACTCCCATCTCTAGGAGATTGGCCTTTATTAAAATACATTTTGTTATCATGAATTTTGATTAGGAAAACTCAAACCCATTTTATTAGAAAACACTAATTAATTATGTAAAAAAAACCATTTGATGTGAAATTGTAGTTTAGCATGTAAAACAAGTTATTTACTAGCTATTACAAGCCTAAAACAAGCTAAAATACGTAATAAGTACACAACCAAAAAGAATAGAAAGAACATATTATGGCACTAAAATGGTCCCACTTCTACATCGCTTGGTCTGCACGGATGTTCTAGAGATCTAATCATAGTCCATGCAGACTATCTCTAGGGATAGGTTATATTCATTCCATTTTTTGTTCTAGCAAAGTAATCTAATCAACAACTCAAAGGACAACGAAATCAAATGATGTTAAATAAAGGTCATATGAACATCAACATATAATAAACAAAATATGAACATGTTTAAGACATATGGATAAAGAATAATTGATTATATAAACAAAGCATACTCTAAAGGACCACCATGCAATTCATCATACATAGGTTCGTGTGGACATATAACCCTTGTGACAAGGAGTCCGTACGGACTACTTATCATTATTTTACACATATATACATATTTTCACAAATGACATCAACATATAAAAAAAATAATTCACAATTGCCAATTAGTGCATATTAAGATGCTTAAAATATAGAATCATGCTCACTAGATATAGGTCTATGCACACCAATTAATCATGTTTACATGGGAAAATAAGGTCGTATGGACTAACTTATCATGCTTGTGCCTAAAGGAACTAGGTTTGTGCATACCTAGTTAAGCATATGATTAGATTCATTTGATGATTATCGACATAATAGAACATGCTTAACATTAGCTATAAGAATCAATTCTAACTCATACATGTTACTATAATGGCCTACTCATCATGAACAAAAGTGAGAATAATAAAGTATCACCTCACTTATGTGTCGATTTTAGAGATCCTAGGCTTGTAAATAGCAATAAACATAGAATGGACCTTAGATATTACTTGAACAAGAACTCTTTTCAAACAACAGCACAATGATCTCAAAGTTCACGTGAGATGGTTGGAATTGCTTTTAGATTAAGCTCTAATGATTTTCTAGATGCTTTTTGCTTTTCTTTTTTTAGTGTGATTAGTCATATTGTATTTTTTAGCCTCCTTTTCTCCTTTGACTTAGAGAAGTGTATATACTTAGTCTTTCTAGGTTTTCTATTTTTGTCTAGAAAGTAGTCCTAATCCTAATGGGATTCTAGCTATTGAATAGGCAAAATTCTACTTTTAGAAAGGTTTTTTCCATTGATAGGTCCATATGAAGTTATCTGTACTAGTCTGTATAGACTAGGCTTTTGGTATACTAGTCTGTGGGCTTTATAGACTAGATTTTAGCCTGGCTTACATATTAGTTTGCATAAATATGGTTTAGTAAGTCTATGCAGACCTACTTCTTAAAGGCTTTGTGTTATGCTTAAAAGTTTATCTCTAGCTATAATCATAGGTTAAAGCTGAGGTGTCTACACAATATATTGTGATCATTTTGTAATTTTAACCCTAATCACACGGACTTAACTTAAGGCATGCTTATGTCTGTACGAATTAATTATATTGATATATGTTTAATTTGTTATCCAAATGGAATATTATGTAATACTATTTTATCTTAACTCTTATCTATCATTCATTGAATGTGTCATATTGATATACTCATATTATAATATTACATGATTGTCATATGAATGTCAATGATATGTTAAAACTGTTATGTGTCTACACGGACTCCCTTTTAAAGGGAATATAGTCTATATGGATAAATATGTTTTATGCATGTTTATGCTATCTTACAGTCTACACAGACTCTCTCTCATGAGGAATGTTGTCTGCTTAGACATATGTGTGAAATCTCAATCCTTATGAATACCCATATATGCTATTTGATAACAATTCTTAAACTTGTATTAGATTCCATCTATGTTGATTCTCAATAAGATTGTTGTGAATGTAACTTTTTTGGTCTTTACGGGCCATCACATGCTATTTTTGAGCTATTCCCTAAGTTGTATGTAAGTGACCATTCTAGTAAAACCAAAAATCTAGACGGACATAATATGTTTTGTATGGAATAGTTCGTATGGACATATACTGGGATTATATCATGTTTATATAAACTTAACGATACACAAGTGGGACCTATGATGTGCTTTGTACTATTTCATCTAGTTTTGTACCTCTTTTATTCTTTTTGCTCATTTTTGGATTGTAATAGGTAGCTTAATAACTCATTTTACATGCCAAAAGCTTAAACCTCACATTAATGAAATTTTTGCATAATTAATTGGTGTTTTCTTAATAAAATTCCTTTTAGTTTTCCTTAATCAAAAGTCATAGGAAAAATGTATTTTAATAAATGTCAATCTCTTAGAGATGGGTGTTAGGTAATTCCCTCAAATTCTTATAGAATTATAGGTAGTTATTAGGTCAAACTATAATCAATGAATGGCCTAATTTCTAGATATACAATATATTGTTATACTATTGTATGCTTTTAATACTGTAACTTACTTTCTCTACTTGAAAAGGTGACATGGATTTTCAATTATAATGCATGATTGCTTGACATGGCATTGATAAATGTTATAATATAAAAGAAGTAATATTATTAGGGCATAAATAAGATTTGATTCCAAACCCTTTTGGGCAAAAGATCAGTGGTCTTAGTGAAGAGCTAGGTAGTGACTCTAAACACTAACCACTCTCGTCCTTCGTAAAATATAATAACACCATAATACTACTAAATAGTTCTCTAATAGAATAAAAACTTATGTGTTAAGTATAATGTTTTGCTTCAATTAATTCTTAGGATGTAATGAGAGAGAAGTGTAACCCTGCTACCATGTCTTTTTTTACTTTCTTCCCTGAAATTTTAGAAAGCAAGGTAGAAGGAAAGAACAAATACCTTGGGTAGCTGTTATCAGTTGTGGAGAAGTTTGAAAGGGTCTTAATAAGCAAGTAAATTATAATTGATTGAATAACAAATTTGGTTCTATTTAGCACTTTTTATACTCACATGAACATGTTTTGCTTTAACTTGTGCATGAATATTGTAAAAATATTTCCATAAACTGGATAAGGAAAAATTATTGCATTACTCACTCAAAGAAATTATGATATATAGCTATACCTAGGCACCTGCAAGGAAGAAGCTAGATCTTAAGAAAGGTGCATGTTTTAGTGGATATAGATATTTAGCATTAGTTACCTTGAATGGAAAAAAGGGAGTATATTCCCCACCTAAAAGTGTATTTGAGCTTGAGTGTATTATGCCCCACCTAAAAGTGCATTTGAGCTTGAACATATTATCTAGGTCCTAGTTCATGTGCATCTATTGATTCATTTTGTCTTTTACTAGCAAAACTTGAACACATTTGGTTAGGTTGTTTAAAGAGTTTGTGAAGGAAGTTGAGTGTGGTGAAAAGGGAAATATGGCTTTGGAAGCCACCATAAAAATAGTAAACATGGAGCCATAGGATTGCAAAAATGGATGAATAATTAAAGAGGATAAGTTCTCTTTTGAGGAACTAATGGATGAAGATGTTAGAAGTAAAGATGAACTATAACTGAGGCTAATCAATTGAGGTAGAGAAAGAAATCTTGAGCTATAAATGACTTTGATTCTATTAGCAATGTGTGTGTGAATTCTTTACTATAGCTGAAAGAGACCTTTTGTTAGGATAGTTTGTCATTTTAATTCAAGTACTAAAATCTCATCTAGCTTAATCAATTAAACTTTGTGTGAGAAACTATACATGAAACGAAAGGACAATATAGACATCTTATATCTAATGCATTTAAAAAGGTAAATAAGAAACTTTTTCTTTTTTTAAGGAAAATATTATATTGGAATAGAAAATATTCAATTAGAATAGCAAAAAGTAATTATAGGAATAGAGAGTTGAAGATAGGCTTTGACCAGGTTTTCTTTATTCTTGATGAATTAGAATTAATGCCTCACTATTTGTTCTTAATGGATTAATAAGACATGATAATTTTTTTATCCTAATTTAAAAGTCTAATATAAATTCATTTGAAAAAAAGATACATGACCTAACCCAAAAATTTTAAGGTCTAATATAATCCCATTCAAAATTAAATGGGTCAATCTAAAATTGATCCAAAGGAGTCAGGTCATGTTATGATATGAAATGAGCTGAATTTTCAAAAAAAAATTAATTATTTTAATTATTATGATTAAATTATTTATTTTAAAAAGTAAATATATTAATGTTATTTTTTTATATATAAGGTAGATTTAAATATTGAGAGATTCATATGGGCAAGATAAAAAAAATTGGCTCATATATCAAATTAGATCAACCCATCGACTACTAAAAAATTAATAAAAATTAAAAATAATATTATATGAATACAAAATTATAAAAAATATATTATTAAAATTTAAGATTATCTAATATGTCATATGAAAAATAATTATACATAAAACTAAATATAATATAGCATGAACTGTAACACTCCCTGCCAATTTTTGAAGTAACTAGATAAAAGGGTGATACTTCTTATATGTCAACCATCATTGAATTTCCACAACTAGCTTTCATTTAATTCTTATCATATCTAAAGTTTATTTATTAATGCTAACTTATTTTGCTTATTTAATCAATGTATAACACTGCACTAATTACATAATATTTCCAAACAATCCATTCAAAAAGTCTCCATCTATTTACTTATATCTAAGTTACTAAGTTCCTTTACCTAAAATTTTACAGTTTCTAAAATATACATGATTTTATTACAACTATAGTAAACACTTTATCATGCATAAGTGCCACTAATATTGTTATGTATTCACTATTATAATTAAGCATACTCTTACCTTGATAGCTTTTGGTTATGGCACTAGTCGCATCACACCACTCATTGTCTCTAGTCCTTGCACAGCAGAGCAATTGATACACTAAGTATACAATCGGTGGTGAATTTAGCAAAATATGTATTATATCACACATGCACTAATCAGACACATAAGTTATGTTTTTAAATTACTTCAAATTATCACATCATTGTCTAATATTCTATGTACTTATATAAATATATATTTTTTGATTCGATAACAATTATTATCATGATAAGGTGTGTACCCACTTAATTATTACGTGACCTAAATTAAATTAATTCAATTTTGACACTTTAAATGGTTGGTTAGTTGATTAATTTTTCCATGCTACTATTAGTGGTGGTTGTTCAAGTGTTCTTTAGAAACTTATCTTCACTCTTATCTACATTTATATCTTTATACTCATCATTATTGAGATTTACATCCATTGTATCTTTACTTTTCCTAATATTATTTCTCATTTGGTTTATTCATGTGAGCAGGCTGGTTATTCACACTAACCCCTTGTATAACTTTATTAATATCATAATTTAATGATGTTTAATTTCAATTATTTATTCAGTTGTATATCTAATATACTATAGTCCTATTTATCAATACCAATTCTTTATTTCAATTTTCATTACTGGCTATAACTAATCCAATTATTTATTTAGGTTCCTATTATCTTATATAATATTATACTGGCAAAATAAGGCCAGTTTAACTTATTAATGCAGTTTCCCCTTTTCTTGCATATATTCCCACAATTTAATTATATATATATATATTTATATAAATACATATATATATATATATATATATATATATATATATATATATATATATATATATAAATGAGGCTATATTTTTTTAAACAAGAAAAAACATATTATTTTTGTTTATCT
>CANXYI010501418.1:0-10193 GCA_948208565.1 Hura crepitans
CACACCAGGAACAACCAAAAATGCATTATCTATAGTGAATTCTCTTCTCAATTATCATGGTCCTTGTCCTAGCATGCCAAATACATATTGAATTCCCATTATAGGCAGCAAATCACCCATCTAAGAAATCATAGATAACAATTTTAGCAAGCATCTTAAGGCTAATTTTGCAAACACTACAAATAACACATTCTAATCCACTAAATACTTAAGAAAATCAACCTAACCAAGGAAGAATTCAACCATAACCACATCATTCTAGCCCTCTTAAGTCTATGTCCACTAGCCTAGGCACCTAAATACATGAAGAAAAGGTAGAAAGTTCCCTTACATGACTCTTTAAAGGTGCCATCCACACCATGATCAAGCTGCTAGCCTTATTTCCAACAAGCCATGGTGACTTTGTTCCTCTTCTATGACCTCTAAGCTGGCCTTTAATGGCCACCAATCCCTTATACACACCACCACATAGATGTTAGTTATGATTTAGCATCAAAAATTACCCAAAAAGTCTAAGAAATGAGGGGGATCAGCCATAAACTCACCTTGGTGTCATAGTTTGGGATTGTTCTAAACTAGTCAACTTGTTTGAATTTTATCTCTCAAATGGGAACTCCTTTTGGCTTGATTCTTTTTCCTCATGATCCTTAACATTAAAATAATTTTTAGCCACTAGAATCACTTCATTTGGCCATCGGAGAAGAGAGTTATTACTTGAACACAAAGGAGGTGGCGTCCAAAATTCTAGCAAAAGAGAGGAAATGAGCCAAAAAAATGAATTTATCCTTTAACAAGTGGAAATCCACTTGTCATGGCTCTTTTACCACTTGCAAAGTGGGCTAAGCCATTTGGCATCATTATGGGCCCTATCTTGACACCTCAACATTTTCCCAAAAATTCTCAAACCACCTCGACTTTTCGGCAAACTTTAAAAATTCATAAAAACTCACTCAAACAACTAAAAATTACACCATTTATTTTAAAATTCCTATTTTAGTCCCCTCTACCTACTCTTAAATTTTTGTGGCTAAATTCCATTGATAGGGTAGTTTTCAAATTACCTCAATTTGCGTGCCTACCTAAAAAATTATGAGATTTTGTAAATGACCTCCGATTCTAAAAATTATTTCACCATTGGACTTAGTGTGATTTTTTAGCTTTAGGGTCCATTATTTTCCGTTCCGTCCAGGTACATCCTAGGTTAATTCCTAGCCTAAAAAATTTTAACTGCCCCAATTGGTAGCTTATAGCCAAAAATGAATTATTGGTTCTGTTAGAATTTAAAATTTTGCTCTTTTCATCAAATTAAGGCCCCTTAAAGTTACACAACCTGTGCCATTGCCTCGATTCACATGTAAGTGGCTCAGCACCCCAGGTGGACTTCTCAGACCTTGTGGCACTATTTAGAGAGCCTCGGAGTGCAGGCATTACATAGTAAAATAAGATGAACTGAATAATTGAAAAATGTGCAATATAGATGATATTGATCTATGAATTAAAGTAAGCATAATAGTTGATTAAACCATTTAAGAATGTCAAATAAAAATAAAGTACCCTATATGATTAAACCTAGAATTTGATAGGTTTATTGGTTAACTAGGGCATAATATCGGCCTTTGGACACTAGAATGTCCTTTGGGATAGAATATTATTCTTCAAGAAATAGTATGTCCTTTCAAGCATAATATTAGCCTTTAGGCATTATTATAGCCTTCAAACATGATTATGGCTTTTGGGCATGATTATGGTCTCCGGGCATTAGTATGGCCTTCGGGCACGAGTTTAACCTTCGGGTAATTAGTGTATATTGTATCCTATTTTTGGCTTGTTGTCTTTTAAGTATAGGAAGAAAATAATGGTGAAAACTTGATAAATAACAAGAGTTCATACTCTATAAACAAAATCTAGTATGATTCAATTCTAATATGATGTCATGATATATGTAAATTATTGCTTATCACTACTTTTGAATATAATTACCTAATAATGATGTTTTTATATAGTAAGGAAAATGTTAATCTCTTTTCAAGACTTTGTTTTCTTTTCCATAAATGAATATATTTAACTATCTTAAGCATGGATTTGATTTTGCATCTTAGTTTTTGATAAATGAATCATATTGTATGACAAGTATGTGAGCATACATAAATTAATTTGAATACACCACTAAGCATTCACTATCCATAATTTTTTTCTTTACAGTGCATATGTGAAAGCTATAGATTATAGTTAAAGCCTCATAATTTAGAAGATTGAGCAAAAGCAACTTGTTTTGGTATTTTTTAGTTAATTTAGCTTGATAATATGATGTAAATTTTAGTATTAGCACTCTTGTGTAATTAAAGGGATTGGGCCTAATCTGTAATATTATATATGTTTTGTAACTTCGCAAAAATTTAATGAGAACTATTATTTAGATTATGCAAAATTGTTTTTCTTTTATGATATCTCTTTCTTATATATGGTTAGGGAAATGTTAAGCTTGTGTTGAGTTTAGAAAGGCATATGGACCCAGTGTTTTTAGTGATGAGTTGTGATTTTTTTAAAGTGGTTTTTTTCTACAGGTTACTATATGTGTCAATGTCCTAGTACAACTATTATGCTGCTGGAATTTTTGACATGATGACCCCAATAATATACCTCAAAAAATGGTTTTTGTTAACCCATGTTTTTGTGACATTAATAATGTAAAGAATATTCGAATAATGAAATTATGATTTTTAATTTGTGTGGGTTTTTCTATATGTGTAGTTCAGATATTATTATGTGTGTCATTCATTATTTAGGTTTGATAATTGGATCAAGTAAGGGGTGTCACCCTTCTTATATTATGAGATTGACCGATGTTTCTATTTTAGGTTAATGAATCATTTCTTTTCTTGTACAAATTATTCTCCATGACATATTTCTTCTTAAAATCATTGAAGAAGAACCCCCATGTTAACTCTTCTTATGCCTTCTACTCAATGATGTTTTTTCTCTGTCTAAAAGCTTCTTCCTGTTGGAAGAAGGTTCAACATATAATGTTCTCTTCGAGGGTGCATATGAGCTATTGTAAGGTTTTGATAGTTCTTTCTTGCTAATACTCCTAAGATCAAAAATCTTCTTTATCTAATCCCATAAAGTCCATAGCACCCATTTCTTTAACCATATCTAGATATGCCTTTTGAAGTGCTTATGGAGAAGGTTGTGGTTGCAATAATGGCGAGGTGAAGTAGCAGCTACTATAGCTTACCCTAAAAGCTCAACAATCTATTGTAATATAGCTAATGGGGCCTATGCAACTTGATTTATAACACTTGGTGCTGATGTACCTATCCTTAAGGGCTCATTCACTGAGGTTGGTGCATGACTTTTCACCTCTTTTGCAACACCTTATTGTAACACCCCTTGTATAATCCACTTGCTAGCCAATTATCGAACTTGAATAAGGAATCCACACATAAATGCATTATTGAACTCAACTAACTATTATACATAACCCATGTATTTAAAACATATTTTACAAAAAATTAACTTATGAAATTACAAATTATCAAAAACTTTTCAAAAACATAGTTACAATTCACTTTTGAGAATTCAAGTGTTGAAAATTTGACAGCATAACAATAGTATCGACACACTATTCCAAAAATGAATAGTAACCTTTATATCAAAATAACACTTCTATAAAAATTTTCAATCATTCGATAACATTTATGATATTTTGATCACTCTAACATCACGTATCAACACAAAATCTAATCTTAACCTTTAGAAGCGATATAACACAATGAAAATAGTTTGTATAAGTTGTTAAATAGATTACAAACATTGAAATCCAAAACATTATAATTATAAATAGTTTAAGCCCATCTTCCCCATAATACATCATATGAGTGCTCAAACCTATACATCACAAATTTTTAGATACATAAACCCACATTATACTAAAAGAAATAACCTCATCTTGATAATCTTGAACTCTTGAGGCTTATGCTTAAACTATTTCTTTACCTATGCATCACAAAAGAAATGATGTACTAAGTGATAGCCTAATGGTGTAATCAAAATGACTTATGCATTTATGCCTTTTTATCAACGTACAAAATGTACATACACATAAGGATTCATAATACCATATAATATACATCATTAGCCATAGCATGTATTTATGCAATGACTTGACAAAAATCATCCACATAACTCATCATTAATCATGCATCATACATAAACTCATGTCTTCAACATTTTATCATGTAACATGTGAATATTATCCATTAAACTTGTTTTATTATGCCTATTTTAGATGAAAATGAATACCCTATAGTTAACAAGATCATGGTGTGCAGTGGCCCCCATTATAAACCTTACTAGTTGCTACACTAGCATAAGTGTGTTGTGGCCTTCTTAGACCTTAACGGCTGCTACTCTAATATGTAAATGTGCAATGGCCCTATTAGACCTTTGTAGTGGTTGTAACCACATAGATATAAAGATAAAAAAAATATAAGCTCATGGATTAAACATTTAATGGACTCGTGGACCAAATGTATTGAGGTACCAAAGTACCCTAGCAATTGCTACAAAACCCTAGTTAACCAACCAACTTATCCATACTAAGTTATTTCTCATATAGGATATTAATAGTTTATTTTTTTAGTTACACCACCTTAATTTAAGTTTAACAACACTTTTATTTTGACTATTGATATTTAAGATAAAACTGGTCACTATTCACATAACACTACTATAAAATTTAACTATCATTTTTTTACGACCTAAATGACTTCATTTTCACTTTAAATTTCACCCAAAATTTTTTTATAATTAATACTTCCATTCAATAGAATTAGTGACCCCGGCCTTAGAAAACACTATTTATATCCTAGGAAGTACTATTCTTAACATTAGTTTTTTTTGGCATTACATTTCTTCCCCTCTTAAAAGAAATGCCATCCTTGATATTACTTGGCTAAAAAAAATTGAGGATATTACTTCTTTATCTGAAATTCTATTTCCTATGTAGCTTATTCCATTCCATGGTACTTCTAAAGGACATTTACCAAAGGTACTATTTTGTTCTCAAGCTCTTTCACCTCCATGTCAAAAATCTTTATGGGTTTATCTTTATAAGATAAATTTGGATAAAACTCCACCTCTTCCACTGACAACACATGTGTAGGATCCAATCTATATCTTTTAAGAACAGATATGTGGAAGACATCATAGATCTACTGAAGTTTAAAAGGCAAAGATGATCTATAGGCTACTAGTCCCATACGTTCTTTTACTTTATATAGCCCAATAAACCTAGGACTCAACTTTCTTTTCATTTTAAATTGCATAACCTTTTTCTAAGTTGAATCCTTAAGAAACACTTTATCTCCCTCTTTATAATAAATATCCTTTTCTCTTCATATCAGCATATGATTTCTATTTGTCAGAAGCTAATTTCAACCTTTCATTGATGATTTTCTTCTTTTCCTCTGCACCTTTAATCTAATATGTTACATGAGCTTTATCTCACTAAGTTGATTCCAACATAAAGTAGTCATGCACTTCCTTCCATATAATGCCTTATAAAGAGCCATACCTAAGCTCGCTTGATGACTATTATTATTGTTAAACTCAGCTAAGGATAGATAATGATCCCAACTTCCTTTGAACTCTAAATCACAACAACTTAGCATATCCATAAGGACCTGAATGACTCTTTCTGATTGTCTGTTAGTCTAAGGATGAAATGCCATATTGAAACCAATCTAGTACCTAAGGTATTTTGATATTTCTATCAAAACCACAATGAGAACCTTGGATTTTAATCTAATATAATAGAAAATGACACTCCAATCAACTTAATGATCTTATCAACATATAGCTCTACTTGCTTAAACATAGAGTAGTCCATCTTGATTGAAATGAAATTAGCAATCTTAGTCAAATGGTTTATGATAACCTATACTAAATCAAATATGCTCTTTATCATAGGTAACCCAACAACAAATCATTAGTGATCCTATCCCATTTCAATTCTAGAATGTTTATGGGATAAAGTAATTTAGATGGAACCTAATGTTATGCATTCACTTCTTGACAAGTAAGGCACTTGGCCATGTACCCTGATACATCTATCTTCATACTAGGCCACCTAGAAGACAAATTCAAATCCTAATAGAACTAGCTTATCCAAAGAGTAGTCTATCCTAATAGAAATGAAATAAGCAGTCTTACTCAAATAGTTTTCCACAACCCATACTAAATGACATTTGGTCTATGTAATAGGCAACCCAATAATAAAATCAATGGTGATCATGTACCATTTCTATTCTAGAATGTTTATGGGATGAAGCAATCCATATGGAAACTAATGTTTTACCTTCACTTGCTAACAAGTAAGGCACTTGGTGACATACTTTGATACACCTCTCTTCATAATAGGCCACTAATAAGACAACTTCAAATCCTAATACATCTTCGTCCTACTAGGATCCATTGCATAAGGAGCATTATCAGCCTCTTTTAAAATTTGCTTCTTCAAATCTTCCACAACTAGTACACATAATCTGTCGTGGTAGTACAGACAATCATCACTCTTGATTTCATACTCTGTAGGTTTCCTCTTAAATAGCAATTATCACCCTAATCAGCCTTTAATCATCTTTCTAACAATCCTTGACTTGACATAGCAAACTGGGTTTTACTTGCATTTTTTTGTAACAAAGCATTCTCAAGCCTAAGCTATAATTTAACATTCATAACTCTCATGATTGCCATGAACTTCTAACTAAGGGCAACCATTACTGCATTAGCCTTTCCAAGATGATAGTTAATCAAATAATCATATTCTTTGATCACAATCCATCTCCTCAATCTCAAGTTTAGTTCATTTTATGTAGAAAGATACTTTAAACTCTTATGGTTAGTGTAAACATAACACTTCTCTCTATATAGATAGTGTCTCCAAATTTTCAAAGCAAACACAATAGCTGTAAGCTCTAGATCATGAGTAGGGTAGTTCTTCTCATGTGGCTTCAATTGCCTTAATGCATAAGCAACAACTTGACCATTTTGCTTCTAAATATAACTTAACTTATTATGAGATACATCACTATTATAGTGAAGTCCTTCCCAAAAACTAGCTGAATAAGAATCGATACTTCAGTTAATATCATTTTATTCTTGTCAAAACTCTCTTAACATTTTTCATCCTAGACATACTTAACATCATTCCTTAATAGACGAGTCATACTATCAAAGAGAAACCCTTGCTAAACTATCTGTAATACCTTGTTAAACCAAGGATATTCCTTATCTTTATGGTATTCCTTTATGGCTTCCACCATATCACCACTTCAATCTTACTAGGATTAACATGAATCCCCCTAGAAAAGCCATGTGCCTAAGAAAAGACACTTCAGTAAGCCAAAACATACAGTTGTTAAGCTTAGCATATAACTTCTCTTCTTTAAGAATTTTAAGAGCTATTCTCATGTATTGTTCTTGCTCTCATTTGTTCCTTAAGTAAACCATAATATCGTCATTGAAAACTACCACAAATTGATAAAGGTAAGGCCTTAAGACATTATTCATCAAGTCTATAAAAGCTACAGGTGCATTGGTAAGCTTAAATGGCATTACCAAGAACTTGTAGTGACTATATCTCATCTTATAAGCAGTCTTTACCACATCTAATTCTTTCACTCTTAACTAGTAATACCTAGATATCATATCAGTCTTTGAAAACACTCTAGTTCTTTTAAGCTCATCAAACATGTCTTCTAACCATGGTAGAGGATACTTGTTTTAATGGTCAATTTATCCAATTCTCGATAATCTACATATAACCAAAGAGAACCATCGTTCCTCTTCACAAACAAAACCGATACTCCCTATAGTGACACACTTAGTCTTCTAAAGCCCTTATCAAGAAACTCTTAAAGTTAAATATTCAACTCTTTTAACTCTACTAGAGCCATCTGATATAGAGCTATCGATACTAGATTAGCATCAAGTAAAACCACAATATTGAACTCGAGTTCCCATTCAGGTGGTAAACTGAGTAACTCTTTAGGAAAAATAACCCTATAATCTAACACCACTAGCATAACACTATTATCTAGCTTTCATATCCTGTTATCATACGCATGTGAAAGATAAGCCTAACAATCCTTTCTCTACATCTACGTAGCTATAACAGTCGATACAACATTAGATAGAAAGTTTATCCTTTTACCCATAATTGTGATTTCAGCCCCATCATCAGCCTTGAAAGTCATCCTCTTATGCTTATAATTTACAATCACTTGATACTTGGATAGCCAATCCATGCCCAAAATAAACATAAACTCCTCAAAAGGCAACTCTATCATATTAACTATAAAATTGTTAAGCTTGAATCATAAAGGGACACCCTTTGTAAACATTGTTAACTACCACATATTGGCTTGTCGAATTTCTAACCATAACCTCTAGGTAAAAAATGCTCCAAAAATAAAACCCAGTTTTATGCTCATCATATGCAAAAATAAGAATATATAAACCTCAAACTAACTAAAACCAAAATAGTTGAATCATTCAAAAGAAAAGTACCAGCAAAAACATCTTGCTTATCAGCCTCCTCCTATGCTTTAATGGCATACTGTCAAGCTAAAGCCCAATGGATCGAGGTATCAGAGTACCCTAGCAGCTGCTACAAAATTCCTAGTTGAATGGCCAATTTATACATACTAGGTTATTTCTCATATAGGCTATTAATAGCTTATTTTTTTAGTTACAATTAATTTAAGCTTAACATAACTTTTAAATGCTTTGGTTTAGCCAACAAATGACTAAACTGGGAAAATATGTCATAAACCATATTTTGGCAATCAAGCATATTATATCATGCAATTAACCACATTTCAAAGACATATATCAACACACGTTCATGACACATAACTAACATTATATTTCCTCTTATAAGTGTCATGTATTTTGTTAGGTCATGGAATTGCCATATTTTTTCAACTTATAGCATAAGCTCATTCTAGATGTATTATGCTCTAAACTCATCATAAAATGCATCATGGCATTATGTGATAATGTAACACTCCACAATCTCATATTGGCATATAATATGTCTTAAACATATTATAGCTAACATATATAATCATTAATCGTATCATATAACATATACTTGATATACATCATAATCACATGTATCATTTTCAATATAACCATTTCACCCATGTTTCTTTTATGCTTGTTATCCATTAAATCTATCAGATAATATACATCTTCATACCATATGTGACATAGAGCCCACACCTACACATATGCATATAAGTCATTCGACCATCCTACCATAAAGGTTTAAAGATAAATTCTTTAACCACATACCACATATTACAATCTCATTTTCATCTTTACATTCATGCAATTCAATTAATATGCCAATAGTCAAGCATTTACATACACATGAATACCAATAGGCCTTTCATCCACCAAGCCCTCATGCCTCATCATCAATCAAGTAATCATCGTACATAACTCATCTAATAAATATCCATTCATGTACATCCATACATAAGCATACAACATCTTTATATGCAATTAACATACATAATACATTAATTAGACATAAGCACTCACCATTTACATAAAACACATACAATATGGACATAATGCTTTATACCTATCCACATGCATTCTCACTAAATACATACTTTGATATGCATTAATAATGCCACTTTACATGATTAAAGTCATTATCATGCTTAATAACTTAATAACACATAACATACACCACTTTTATAATGCATATGAATGCATTATGATCACAACATAGCTCTCACATCATTCATATGCATTGAATCCCTTTTAGATGTATCATCATAGATCTTAATTGCCAATTAAAAAAATTAAATCCATTAATTCACATAAATGAGCATTATACACATAATTACATACTTTGACATATTATATTTTTTTAGGCTATATAAAAATTAAGCACAATTTAATTTAATTACACATATCAAAAAGATCATAATACATCTCTAAGGACTATCTATGCCTTGCCTTTCCCTTTTTCTTAAGATTTCTCAGCTTCCAATATTCACATAATAGGAAAGAACTTGAAAAAATCATATAAAATCATAGAAGTGATAAAACATAAATTCAACTTGGTAAATGTGCTCTGAGGCACCAAAAGAATGTTAGAAAAATATAAGGGT
>CANXYI010501438.1:0-12729 GCA_948208565.1 Hura crepitans
TAACTAGTATATTATAATCAGTGATGTAAAGAATGAGCATGCATAATTAATCACATTTAACAACATTTGCTTCCATGAGCTTTATCATTCTTTAAACTATATTTTCATCTTCCACATCCATAAAAATAAAATTAGTATTGTTAAAAATCATGTGTATATATAATCTTTAACTCCCTGTACGTAACATGCAAAAATTTTGTTATTGGAAAATGAGACTATCCAGGCCGTAGAGGCCATTAAGTTGGACCCAAAGGTCATTACTAGACCATATATGTCATTAAACTAGACCTAAAGGTCATTATTGGACCACAAAGATCATTAAGCAAGACCCAAGGTCATTAGTAGACCATGGAGGCCATTACTGGGTCCGAGCCCATAAAGAGGTATAGAGATACCCGAGTAGCTACTAACTTCCCTAGTTGATCGATTAACTTATCTAGACTAGGATGTCTACATTCATATGGACATATCTATGGTTGTATTCTCTTTAATTCATTATAATATAAAAATTCCATGATATATTCTAACATATCCATCACAGGGGCTATTTAGACATCAAATCAAATGGGAAACAACCATGGTTTCCTTCATGCTAGCATACTCAATCAATCAATTTTTGTTTCAAATTTAATAAAGCTTTTAATGTGATTAACATACTTACATTCCATTAAAGATCAAATAATGCATTTTTCATGAATCCATTTCCATAACAAATCATCATATATTGACTTTCACATAATATAGGCCATTCGATTAAGATACCATCATTATTATCCTTAAAAATATTCAAGTTACTTATTTACAATTAATACTTATACTTACTAACACATTTATTAAATTTCTTTTTCTTATTGTAATTCATTCAATAATCCTAATCCATGTATATAGTCACATAACTATGACTTTTATCCATTTAATTACTTGTATATATATAGCCTCATCACATACATGTAAATTCACTACCATTCATCAAACAATTACAATTAAACATAAATATTCATGTCTTTATACCTTTCAACCATCACTTGCACACACACAAATCACACTTGGATTTAGTTCAACATACCATCATTATTATATGCTCATTTATCATCTAATTATGTTACGTGTTTATTACATATATATTAATTTCATAACATATCATGCATTTATTATGCATGTATAGTTGAACATTAAAATAATCATAGGTTTTTGGATTTGTGTAAATTTCTTTCATACTAATACAACTTATAGAGAATGCATGTACACAAATAACTTCTCATATGGCATTTTGACTTATGTGCCACACATATGCACATATTACATCTCATATGGCTTTTTAGCTTATATGGCATATGTATACACATATTACATCTCATATGATAATTAACATCTAGCCCATACCACACTCTTTTCCATATCTCATTATTGGTTTATAAACTTGCACATGCATATAACTATACTCCTTTAATTATATTTCAAAACTATTACATGTTTAAGCACAATTTAAGCATTAACCAAATCAAAACCACATACTTGTGCCTAACTATTCATCTAACATTCAAGCATTATATGCCATTTTTTTCAAACATCTCATGATAACTCAACTCATCCTTAAACACCAATCTCATAAAATTACCTAAAAATCCATAACATACAATTAACAATATCTTGCCACCATAAAACAGTCCTTAACATAACTATTTCAGGATAGAAATTAATTTGGTCACATGCTTAGAATATGAAAAATTCAAAATCTTTAATGACATCTCATTTAAACCAAGACTAAATATCAATTTAACTCCTATAGACTATAAAATCATTTAATCCTCTAATATTTCTCTTTGTAATGCATTCAGCCAAAGCAAAATTAGTGGACATCCACAATTTAAATTTCCATATCCTATCAACTTAACTAAATTCCATGAAGATAAAATTTAAAACAAAAATAGTTAAGCTTAGAAAACACCTACCTTAAGAGTTCTCAAAGAATAGCTACATCCTCCATCTCACTAATTTAGATTGGAAAAAAAACCAAAGAAAATACCGCTTCTTTTTTGATGCACTTTAGTCTCTCACAAAAACCTCATTCCAACTGAATCTCACTTTTAAACCTTACATAAACCTAAAAAATACATATTTAGAACCTATTGCATGTCCGATTTCAAAGATAAAATAGAAAAAGAAAAAGAGGAGTCACCGTACCCCAATCTTATAAAATCCAAAACTCCTCTCTAACACCCTTACTTCAAAAATCTTAAGCTTCCCCTTTTTGTACATATTATTTTCTTTTTCCTTAATCCCAAAATCACTATTCACCATAACATGCAGAGGAAGAATTGTAGAATATAATTTTAGCTTAGTGTCAATTTCTTTCACAAAAGAAAAGAAGAGGAAAGAAACAAACTAAAACATACTTATCACTTTTTGAATTTCTCTAATTTCTCCTCTAACCATGTGAATATGTCTTCTATAGTCTTAATTCCACTTTGAGTTAATTAATTCCTAAAATTTTGCAATCCTTGCTTTTTAGAACAAGCAAAAATAGTGAATGGAGGAGGAATGGCATTAGTTTGTGAGGGCAAATTAGAGTAGGGAAAACCTAAAATAGCTCTTCCCTTTAAAACCACTAATTTCCTTCTAAAACCCTTAGCTTCTTCCATAAAACTTACTCTATGTAAGATTAAAAGAAAAAGAATTAAAGAATGTGTGGTGTAAAAGTTGAAAGAAGAAGAAAATCGAAATCCTTTTTCTTAATGATTACATCGATTGAAAATGGAAGAGAGGGAAGGCTTTTGACTCTCTTCTCTAAGCCTTCTTTTATACCTCATCTTATTAACCTCTTTTGTATGGCACATGCCTAATTAATCTCTTCATTTTTAATATTTCTCAAATAATAATCCAAATTAAGTACCATAATATGAATTATATGGATAAATAATTAATTCCACCTTAGACTTCATAATTTACTTATATTAGGTAGAAACTAAAATTATGAAATAAACCTTCGATTTAATTTCCAAACTTCCAATATTAAAAATATTCCAATTTTGATTTATCCATATATTTCTTAAAAATTATTGAAATATTACTTTTGACTTTCCCGAGAGCTACCATAGGTGGTTCTTGAGTTCGGGTTTTTACAATTCATCCCTCCTAAAGAAATTTTGTCTTTAAAATTTGCCTAATGATCCAAGTTTAAAATACTTCCTATATCATCATGCTTCAAAGTAACTTTTACTCTTTCATATTCTTGAGGCATACCTAAACTTTTATATAAACTAACCTTACAATACTCATATCCTTATAAAAAATATAGCTATAAAAGAATGGGAAAATGCCCTGAAGACTTCTTAAATGTTTTGAAATTATCTGATATAAATACTTTATCAAGCTTCAAAAAGGTCAATCTTGTACCCTTATATCTTACTACCCTAACACATACACTTATATACATACGTATATCAATAGTTTGTAACAAAGACATGTAAATCAAGAATGTACATGTAAAAACCTTATCACATCCAAAGTCCACTTTAGTTTATGTTAGAGAGGGATAGAAGAATTGATATAAGCCATATTATACCTTGTGCCTCTTCAGACCATGTCATAATATAGAAATGAAGTGATAAAAAGTGATATACACATCCTATGTACTTAATCATATCCATTCTAGCCTATAATCGACTAAACCTATGCTCTGATACCAAAATAAATGTAACACCTTTATTAGTTCAAAGATGGAATCCAATTAAAGATATTATGAAACATACAAGGTATATGTCTTCTAAATGTACATTTTAAAAAGTTGTAAAAAAGATGTATGAAAAAGTGAACCAAAAAATTTCTATTCATTTTTGCATTATGCATCTTAAAGAAAAACTTCTTAAATCTTGAAATTGACAATCATGTTGTTCTTTTTGAAACATATTGTATATATAGGTCCTTATACTGTCTGAGCACTACCAAAAAAAACTTAAACATGTATAAAACATTCTTAAATCATAATCATATACTACAAAATCTATTTCACACCTAGCTGCACAGTAATCCACTTAACATATCAACACACCATATTCAATCACATGCATGTCAAGTATCATTTGTAATGTATACATCATAAGGATATAACATCTATATGCACTAACATGAAATGCTAAGTACATATACCTCGTATGAACTCTTTTTTATAATAATATAGTTATCCATGCATGATTGGTCGATATATAAAATACTTAAAAAAATGTTATGCTTATGTCAAATGAAAGCATATGGAATGATACACTCTAAAATGCAATGGCTCCATGCCAACAACATCTTTGATGCCTATTTAAGCAAAACTTAATAATGCAGCTGATGTGATGTCAATCCTTTCTCACCTTAGTAGTACTTGGACCTGTATATAAGAATAAACATTCTGAGGATATAGATCCTTAGTAAGAGCTTTCTAGTTTAGACAACCCTTATTTATGGTTATCTAATTAGGAAATGTTAATAGAACTAATAATACATAAAGAATAGTATACATTTTTACTATAGACACTAGGTCTTGAGGCTCACAAGTTTGGATTGCCTAATGATGAAAATGGGATAAGGAATCTCGAAAAAGAGTGTTTGGCCAATAATTCTTTTTCTAGCCAAAAGGCCATTTTTTAACATGAAGTGTTGAGTTTTAAGGGTCTTTAACCTCAAAAAGGTGTTTAGATAAGAAAAGGAAGTTTTTGGAGGTTTTTAGTGAAATTATGTTATTTTGGCTAGAGCTAAAATGGCCATTTTCTTTTTAATAGCCCACAAAATGCCTTAGAAGATGGTCATTTTAGAGCTAACAAAATGGTTGTTTAATAAAGAAAAGTGGTCATTTTACTCTGACACTATCAGCTATAAAAGCTGATAGTGATAGTAAAAAGGGTAGCTAGTTTTGACATCAAGAAATGTGTAGACAAAAAATATTATATTTAGGCTTTTTAGTTTTTTATTGTGATTTTCAGAAACCATTTTTAAAACCTGATCAAAAGGAAAAAATTCTCTTTCAAGGCAATTATACTCGGTAACTTTTGTCATTTCTTTTTTGTTACTTTTTCATTCGATCACTTCATATTGTAGTTTTTATTATCTTATTTTACTTTTGCTATTATCTTTTTGTGTTTTGCATTGGTGATGAGGGGAAGATCTACTTGATCAATTTGACGTCTATCTTTTTGATTTGTTCATTCTTTTGAATTAATCATTTCTTTATTTTCCATATGTCTTGATGTGTTTTTATTTCCTTATTTCTTTTGGTTAAAATGTAATTTAAGGAATTGCCATGTAATCTTTATTTTCAATCAAATTATTTCTTTATATTTTCTATTGATGTTGTAATAAGTGAAAAATGATTTTTCATACACTTTTAAAAAATAACTAAATCATTTTCTACTAATAATTAGAGTTTCCTAATAAAATGGATTTTTGATTTTCTCTTTAATAAAAGTCACAATAAAAAAATGTTTTATATTAATTGACATACAAGAACCAAAGTTCTCAAAATAATCAGTTGCTTGATTTGATGTATGTTTTCCTTCAATTTTATGAGTTTCCTTTATTTTTGTAAATATGTTCTTCCTAGTCTCAATGTGATTGGGTGTTTACTTTTCAAGTTTCAATATCTGTATGAGGAGAAAGATAAAATTATGAATTTAATCTAAAATTCTATGTTAACTTAAGGTATAAATAAAGTAGGGTTTCAAACCATTCTCTGGTTTTGGCCCTACTAGGTATTTCCTAACTTTAGTTGGGTGGTGGCTTTTACCTTGTGATGCCTAACTCACACTTTCCTATTGATCGATTGGAAATAGCTTGAAGAATTCCTAAATCTACTTTTTATCTTTTGAGATTTGAGGAGTGAGAATTGAGTGCTTAATTATTTCAAGTCGACTAGTTTTAAAAAAAATGAGGGATGTGAATAGTGGTGACTCCACTAGGGACACCATGAGACTATGCTAAAAGTTCCTCAAATTAATCTAAAATTAGTGTTTTGAATTTATAATATTATTTTTTTTGAAAATTACAGTACACATTAGAGCTGTAGAATAAGTTAGGCGTCCTTTTTTTACTCCTGATTCCATTTCAAAGAGCAAACCCATTTTCAATCAATTTAAGGGAATGTTAAAGGTGGAATCAAATCCAAGCCTCGTTCCTAGAAGGTGTATCGAATGGTGAACTAATTGGTCAAATGCTTATAACGAGACAAACCCATTGTATGAGGTCCATACTCGGATAACCATAACTTATGTGACCTAACCATAAGCCCATGTAATAACCAATAGTAACTTCCCTAGGTCTCTGTAAAATTGTATTGTATGCTATGTGGACTTATACATGTGAAACATGATTTAATCATCCCAAAATGCTATTAAACCCATTTGGCCTTTTTTAACTGGAATGGGCTAAACACAGTATTTTGGTTTGACTAAACATGCCTAACATCTATAGGCCAAATATTTTTGCATGTGTTTTTTTAAATGCGAGAATTATAATGCTAGGTTTTTCACAGTTGATTATTTAAACCTATTAGGACCCCCAATGTCCCATAGGTAAGCCCTTCTATGATAGATATCTATCATAGACCTTATGTATGGGAAAAAATAAGGTTGGAAGGCTTCTGCATGTGTTTGTCATTGTTGCACACATCCTTATGCATTTGCATTTCATGCATATCATACATCACAGACTAACCTATTATTTTGCAGCCATCATAGATCCTATACAAGGCAATTGGGTTAAAGGTCTAAAAAGTAGAACAACTAAAAGGGAAGTTATCATAATAAATAGCAAAGAAATGACATGACAAATTGATAATGACTCACCTATCATACAAGATACTGATGCAAAGATTGACAAAAAATTTAAGAAGTTTAAGAGAAATATAACATCTATGCTAGCCATGGCACTAGTTGGGACTATGCTTGCAATGCCATCTTTAGTAGAAACTTATGAGGCTATGCCTATTGCTTTATCTATTCAACTAATTACTTTTGAGGGTATTGGTATTAAAAAAGAGACTGGGGGATTTGGAAAGAAGGCTAAGGGGGCTGCCACCTATTACAATATGAGATTTGATTACTATGAGGACTCTAAAGAGGAAAATGGATAAAAAGAGGTGACTATTTGTATAGTAGAAAAAGTGGCCATGAAGAAGCTAGGGGAGAAGATAGAGGCCATGTCTAGGCTCCTCAATACGGGTAAAGGTATAAACCTATATAAACTAACCTTAGAATCTAAGAAATTATTAGTAGCCAAGTTTAAAATGCTAGAGCTATAGAAGTTTGATAGAACATTAAACTCGAGAGCTCATGTCAAGCAATATGTCAGTGTCATGTATGGCATAAAGCTCCTTAACAAATAAAAGATAGCTTACTTCAGCCTCACTCTTTAGGGGAGGGCGATTGACTGGTATCACGAACTAGAGAATAGGGTAAAAGATGACTAGGGTAAGGTCACAAAAGCTTTCTTCAGGTAGTATGATTGCAATACACATATGGAGGTCATAATGAAAGACCTCGAGTTGCTAAGGCAAAGATCCAATGAGACCTTCCTTAAGTACTTAACAAGGTGGAGGTCGAGGGTCTTAGAAATAAGGAAGAAATCGAACATGGTGGATCATATAAGATTATTCTTTAAAAATGCTGATAATGATTTGAAGGATGGGTTTAAGCTGAAAGGGATAAAAAATTGGGAATCCCTTAAATGCATCACCATAGACTTAGAGGAAGAGTTCGCATAAGCAAAGAAGAGTGCTAGGAATTTTAATAGGAAGACTCTAAACACCAGGTACAAATGAGGAAGCAGTAGGGTAAGAATGGGAAAAATGACTTAAGTATTAGCAACCACTATTAAGCATTACTCAAACTTGGGTAATCTTTTGTAATGGTGGTTGAAACATTTTTAAAAAGAAGGGAAACTACATCCATTGCCGCTGAAACCAGTAAGGAGTCAAGAAGTGCCCCGCCACAGGGTTAACTTTTATTATTACTTTCACTAACACACCATGTAAGATATAGATCATTACCATACCTTGAGGGATCACATCTATGATCTTATTAACACCAAATAGATCCTAGATCCCGAGAAGAGATAGAATAGCTAGGGGTCCTATTTAAGTGTTCCTACATTGGTTTACATGGTAAGTTTAGGGCTTCTAGAGTGGTATGTGTTGCAACATCTATATGGAAGAGCATTTGGCCATAAAGAGAAGTGCTAATGGATTAGAGGCTATGAATGTCATAGATATTTAGGCAATTGATAGTGAAGAAGAGGAAGATAAAGTTAAGGATATAAGGGTAGATTCCAAGATAGACTAGGTTAAAGAAGAGGAAACTAAGGTAGTGACTCGAAGCGATTGAGATGTACCAGAGGTAGAAAATGAGACTCCCGCTCTAGTAGAAAAAGAGGATGACCCTTTGATGAAGCAATTGAAGGAGACTCCTATGCAAATTTCAGTATGGGTTATCTATGGCAATCCCTTTCACACCACCAGAAGAAAGTGGAGGCATTATGTGCTGTAATTGTTTCAATGACTATTTTCCCGTCACATTAGTAGAAATGGTTAAAGGATATGGAAAAGATGTTTGAGTTTTTTTTATACAAATTTGCTACCAGAAAAGCGCTATCATAATTGACCTTTGTACATAAAAGCTACAATGAATGGGAAACACACTGCTTGTGTTATGGTGGATAATGGTTCATCGATTGATGTTTATCCTTTAAAGGCTATGGCAGCATATGGGATTAAAGATTCTATGATTAGATAGTCAAATCTCTTCATCGTGGCCTATGATAATATGAAAAGGCAAGCCTACAACACCTTGAAAGTGAAAGTAAAGACAATAATAATTATGGATGATGTCAAATTGGTAGTGCTCAATATTCCAGCTAACTTTTCCTTACTTTTAGGAAGGCCTTGGTTCCATAAGTTAAGAGGAGTACCCTTAATGTTGTATTATATGATAAAAATCCCTCATGAAGGTGAGATTGTGACTATCAGAGCTACCAGACAGAATCGAGTGTATGCTAGATATCGTGAACTATCCATTCAATAACTTTCATATGATTGGAATATTCTCAAATAAGGTAAAGGACAATCCAAAAGTGGTCAACATAAAGATGAGTTATTTACCAGGAATAGGTTTGGAGAACAAATCCCAAGGGGTAAAAATTTTATCCAGTAGTAAAGGTAAAGAGACTAAAGAGGTCTAGGATATATAGTAGAGTATTTAAAGCTAAAGAAGGAGAAGAAAATCCAAGCTCTAGAGCAAACATTTGTTTGAGTTTCAAAAAGCATTAGGTATCATGGTGAATCTTAACCTTCAGTCATAGAATGGAAAGTGGTACCTGGTTTCGAAATATTTATGATGTTTTTGACCAAGAAAATGGAAAGGTTAAGATAACCTTTGATTTTTGGATGAGGAAGTACTGATGAACCTATTTGCACTGGAGATAAAACATAAGGAAAAAATTTTAACCACATCCATGTTAAATCATAAAAAAAGGGAAGATGAAAGTGGAAGAAGTTGAAGCATCCTCGTCACAAGATTTTGATATGTTTTCTTATACCTGAAATATTTGATGATGATGTATGATTTGATACAGTTGATAAGATAAATAATGTTGCTTATTCTTGTGATGTCTTATTTGACTAAATCATGTATAATGATAATTATGACACTAATGACGTATTCGATATTAATTCAATCAGTACTACCCCATTTAATCTTGGTACAAATGATAATCTTAAAGAGATTTTAATTTCATCTAATATAAGTCTTGATGAAAGAATACAATTTGAGAGAATTTTGAAAAAATATGAAAAATTATTTGCTTGGACCTATGAGGATATGTATGAGAGTAATAGAAAGATCATTGAGCATGCCATCCTCACATACCTTGATACAAAGCTAGTAAAGTGGAAATTGAGAAAGATGAGCTAGAGTAGGCTAAAAAGATAAAAGATGAAGTATATAAATAGGTCAAAGCCAAGTTCTTAGAGGAAATTCAGTACCTGACTTGGCTCACTAATGTTGTACTAGTGGCTAAAAAAGATGAAAGGGTCAGAATTTGCATAGATTCCTAGAACTTGAACAAAGTCTATCCAAAAATGACTTCCTATTGTTACATATCGATGTGTTGGTTGATGGTGATGTAAGATGTAAAATGTACAGCTTTGTGGATGAGTATACAAGGTACAATAAGATTTTGAATAAGATAACTTACACGATGAAAACAAAATTTATCACTAAATGGGGACCTTTGCTTTAAAGTTATGCAATTTGTTTTAAAGAATGCAAGGGCTACTTAGTAGAGAATGGGTACTAAGATATTGGATGAATTGATTCACAAAGATGTTAAAGTCTATGTAGATGACATGATGATAAAATCTAATAGCATGAAAGGGTACTTCAAAGCTTTAGAAGTGTTCTTCCAATGGATCAACAAATATGACTTTAGGCTGAACCCTTAAAAATGTGTTTTTGGGGTGACTTTAGGGAACCTTTTAGGCCTCATAGTTAGCGAAAGAGAAATCAAGGTCAATCCAGATAAGGCCAAAGCAAATAGAGAAATGCCAGTACTAAAAAAGGAAAAGGAGATTAAAGGTTTTTGTAAGAAAAATTCAATACATTAGTTGGCTTATCGCAAAGCTTACCACTATTTGTGAGCCAATCTTTAAACTTTTGAGGAAAGATCAATCAACCAAATGGGATGATAATTGTCAAAAAGCTTTCTACGTCTTTAGAGATTACCTAGAAAACCCACCTATTCTCTAACCTTCAAGATCTAGGAAACCTTTGATTTTGTATCTATCCATCAAACAACACTCAACAGGGGGTAATGCTTACATAGGAAAATGAGTTTGGGGTAGAGTTTGCTATTTACTACCTGAGTAAGAAGTTCATTCTATATGAAGCAAAATATGTGGAGGTGGAAAAGATATGTCTGGCAGTAGTTTGGGCTTCTAAGAAACTCAGGCATTACTTTCAATCCTACATAGTGCAAGCAGTCACAAGACATGAACCTTTGAGATATTTATAGATAACATGTTATTGATTGGAAGAATGGGAAAGTGGCTCTTACTGTTGAAAGAATTTGATATTCGGTATATAACCTAAAAGATGATCATGGGACGGGCAGTTGTAGAATTCTTGGTAGAGCATTTGATTAAAGGAGATACAGCAAAATATGAGTTTCTAGATGAGAATTTAGCACCCATTTCAGTACAAGGATGGAAAATGTTTTTTAATAGAGCCTCAAATAATAAAGGAGCTGGTGTTGGGGTAATTTCAGTAACATCTAAAGGAGAAAAAGTGTAATTGGCCAAGAAATTACAGTTTAAGACAACGAACAATGTGGCATAGTAGGAAGCTTGCACTTATAGGTTAGAAGCATTGTCGAGTATGGGTACTAAAATGTTAGAAGTGTATGGTGATTCATCACTTGTAATACACTAGGTTAACAGTGAATGGTTTACCCATGAAGAAAGATTAGTACCATATCTAGAACACCTAAGACTTTTCAACAGGTCATTAGATAAGTGTACTTTTCATCATGTTTTGAGGGAAGAAAATAAGCTTGCAGACACTTAAGTTATATTAGTCTTTATGTGGGATAACCTAAAAGGTATAATCATGAAACCATTAATCATAACAAGCTTAGAGAAACCTTGTTACGAACTTGAACAAGTAATGAGATTAGAATTGGGTGACGAAAAACCATGGTTTTATGATATCCAGAATTATCTAAAAATAGAGAATCTACCTGAAAAAGCTATGGACAAAGACAAAAGATTAATAAGAAGGTTATCTACTCAGTATATCAATGTCGTTGGGATTCTATACAAGAGATAGGTTACTAGTATCCAATTTCTTTGCTTAGATAAAGAATGAGGTAGAAAGGGTGATGGAGGAAATTCATTTAGGATCGTATGGCACACATAAGAACAAATTAGCCTTGGCAAAGAAGATAATGAGATAGGGATTCTTCTAGTTAACAATGAATAATGACTCTTCAATATATGTTAAGAAGTGTCACAAATGCTAATGTACAGGGATCTGAGCCACATGCCCTTAACAAAATTACACAACTTATCTATACTTTGGCCATTTGTAGCTTGGGGTTGATATAATTATGAAAGCATATCTAACAACATCGAATGCACACTAATTCATTATGGTAGCCATTGATTATTTTTGCAAATGGGTTGAAACTGAATCTTTTTGAAAATTAAATGAGAAAAAAATAGTAAGGTTCATTGAAAAAAGTATCATATGTAGATATAAGGTCCCACACCATGTGGTATCTGACAATGAGTATAGTTCCAAAGGGAAACCAAAGCACTCCTATGAAGATACAAGGAATAGCATCACAAGTCTTCTCCTTATAGAACATAGGTCTTCTCCTTATAGATCACAAGCCAATGGGGCACTTGAAGTAGCCAATGAGAACATAAAGAAGATATTAGCCAAGATAGTTAAGAGCTGTAACACCCCCTACCAGTCCTACCTGGACCGATAAGGTGTGTTACTCTCCTGTAACCGTATGCCTGTAATCCGAGAATATCACCGTCAGGCGCTACCAGACAATTCCTAATATTTGGGCAGCATAACGGCTGCCTTGTTATCTAACCCAAATTCAAACCTGCAAGAAAATCACTTCTAAACACTATATAACCTCCACATACACCATTGGACCCTCTGGTCCTCCAAATCATAGTCATCAGTA
>CANXYI010501440.1:0-14107 GCA_948208565.1 Hura crepitans
TATGAAGATCTCATGATAGGTCTCCAATGTACTTATTTCTTAAACAAGCATCCACATGTTATCTCTAAGCATCGCCATACTTATAGCTTGTGAGAACTACTGCTTGACCTAGTCAAGAAGTATAACATATGCTAGTCTATATGTATTAACAATGTCCAATCTTATTAATACTATGACTAGGGATAATTTGGGTATTATCACATTTACATACAATAGGAATCTCACATCATGAACTCTTCATGATTTCCTTTGTACTATGATTTTATACCATGGACTTTATTACATAGTTTAAGATTATTATCAATACTAAGTAATAAAGAATGCCATTTTATTAATGAATAATTATTTAATTGTACATGAAATTATCCCTATTACACATATGCTCTAGGGCATACAACTAACACCCTTGGGATCTAATAATAAAGGCTTAGTTTATTTTAGTACCAAATCACCTTCTCATATGGGTCTAGGCTTGACTTTTTTGTTGTAAACTCTAGCAATTCTCTTCTGATACAATTACATATGATATAGAGCTTTAAGTCACTTTTCATCAATCAATGCCAACTATTCATATATGTTTCCAGCCCATTTGACTTTTTATATTTTTGTTTCTAAAATAATCCTAAGCGAACGGACTTTAATTTCTATTGGAAACATTACTTCCATTCCATAAACCAATGAATAGGGCATGGATTGCATAGATGTCCTGACAATTGTTCTGTATCCCCATAGTGCAAAGGGTAACATGTTTACCCAATCCTTGTAGGCAACTATCATTTTTTGCAAAATTTTCTTGATATTCTTACTAGCTACTTCAACTACCATATTAGCTTGAGGTCGGTATGGAGAAGACTTGTGCTACTCAATTTTGTACTTCTACAAAAGCTACTTAGTTTCACCCTAAAATTATACACCATTAGCTATGATGACTTGTTGTGGCAATCCATACATGTAGATAATATTTCTTTCAATAAATTTCACCATTTGTTTTGCACCTAATTTATTGGAAGATTCAGCTTCAACCCATTTTAAAAAGTAATCGATAGCTATAACCATGTATTTATGCCCTCTACTAGCTAACAGCCTTATTTCCCTAATTATGTCTATTCCCCATGTTGAGAATGGCCAGGGGGGATGATAAATTGGTCAAGTCATTAGGTGGTAGGTGACTTAGGTTCCCATAGATCTAGCACTTGTGACATTTTCTGACAAAGTTACAGTAATCTATTTCTATGGTTAACTAGTAGTATCCTAATAGCATGACCGTTTTAGCCAAGTTTTTCCCATTCATATGAGGACCATACACACCTTTATGCACTTCTATGAGTATTTTTTGACCTTTCGATTCACCCACACATTTGAGCTAAATGCCATTGAGTTGCCTTTTGTATAACATTCCCTATTAAGAAATGAACTGAGCTAATAATTTTGTAGGACCCCATTATCTTTCTCAATTGCACGGTCTAGTTACTATTCAATTTCTAGGTATACTTAGATGTCATGGTACCAAGGTAAGTCGACATTAGTTTGTTCTATTGTAGTGCTGACTATACCCGTATGGGTAGGAAATCTCCATTTGCTAAAGTACATAGGTTTAGGAAAATTCTTTTCAGTGAGGTTTGAGACTGACATCAAAGCGGGTAAGGCATCTATGACTTGTTTTTATTTTATAGGGAAGTGATGGAAAGTCTATTAATCAAATCCTTCAGATAGATCTATGAGTATTCCAAAATACTTGTTTAAATTCTCATCCTTGATCTCCCTTTTACCTTTCACTTGTTGTATGACTAGTATAAAATCCCTATATACATTAATTACTTTTACCCCTTGTTGATATAAAGTTTTGAGGCTATAGATGCATGCTTCATATTCTATGACATTATTAGTTGCATGGAATTCCAACATCCTAGCTAAGAACATCTGCTCACCTTCTGGATTGATGAGTAATACATTAGCTCCTAAGCCTTTTTGGTTTACAACTTCATCAAAGAACATTTTCCATCCTTCCTATATTATTGACCCTAAGTGTTCATTTGGAAACTCAAATTCTTTTTGTTTTCCCTCGATTGGGTATTGTGCTAGGAATTTAGCTACTACTTGGCCCTTGATCGTCTTATTAGTGACATAGGAGATGTCAAACTCTTGCAAAAGTAAGATCCAATGGCCTATATTAGATATTAAAGAAGGTGCAGATTACAAGTACCTAAAGGGACAGTGTTTTGCTACTGCATCCACTTTGTATGATTAAAAGTAGTGTTGTAGCTTTTTGGAGACCCAAATTACTCCAAAACATAACTTCTCAACTTCTACATACTTTTGTTCGTATGGGAGCAATTTTTTTACTTATGTAATAAATTGCATTGTCTACTTTAGACTTGTTTGCTTGTGCGATGAGAGCTCTAATGGAAAATTCTTCAATTGCTAGATACATGATTAAGGATTTTCTAGGATTTTATAATCTTAGAACAAGAGGTTTGATCAAATACAGTTTGAGAGCTTGGAAAGCTTTTTCACAATCTTCATTCCATTCTTTTAGTTATCCTTTTACATAACAAGTTGAATTTAAGCTCACAAACCAATGTAAGTTTGGCTATGAACTAGATGATATATTATTGTTTACCCAAGAATCCTCTAACTTCCTTTTCTAATCAAGGTGTAGGCATTTCCAAGATCGCCTTTACCTTATCTCGATCTACTTCAATCCTATTTCTGTTGAACATGAATCCCAAGAATTTTCCTTACATGACTCCGAAAATGCACTTCTTATGGTTGAGCCTCATTTTTTATTGGTCTAATCTTTAGAAGAACTTTTCTAATGCTTTAAAGTGTCCTTCCCTTTTAGTAGACTTTACCATCATATCATCCACATAGACCTCAACTTCCTTATGTATCATGTCATGGAAAAGTTTAGTGGCCATCCCTTGGTAGGTTGGTCCTGCATTATTTAATCCAAAAGGCATTATCTAATAATTTTATGTCCCCTATTTAGTTATAAAGGCCATTTTGCATTGGTCAATCACGTTCATTAAAATCTGGTTATACCCTGAAAAGTTATCAACAAATGGGTACATGGCTACTATAGCTACACTATCTAGTAGTACATCAATATGGGGTAAGGGAAAGTCATCCTTAGGGCATTCTTTGTTTAGGTCTTAGTAATTGATGCATATTCTAACCCTTTTGCCCTTCTTTGGTACTAGAACTATGTTAGCTAGCTAAATAGAAATGACAATCTCTTTAATATACTTGGCCTCGAGTAGCTTAACAACTTCTTCTTTTACCTTTTCTGCCCACCTGGGTCTCATCTTTTTTAGCTTTTGTTAGACTAGAATGGTGTGGTCACATGTTGGTATGGCATATTTAGCAACTTCGTAATCAATACTCAGCATGTCCTTATAACTCCAAGCAAAGATTTTTTCATATTTTATTTGTAATCTCTCGAATTGTTTTCCTTTCATTGATAGTAGTATGATAGGTAATTAATATATTTTTAGGTTCTTCATTTGTGCCAAGATTAAATGGATTAGTTTTAATGTAGTTAATGTCAAAAATGCTCATGTAATGATCACTTAGATACATGCTACCATCAGGAAAACATCACATAAATAAGCGAACTCGTTCATTTTATTAGAAAGAAAATTGTTTACCTTAAAGAGGTCACAAAGATACATTTCATCAAAAAGTAAATTGGAATCTAAATTAGACACAATCTTAGAAGAGATAAAATAGATTTCTTTAATAGCTCGTGGCTTAGGAAAGAGTTCTTTTGTCCATTAGATCTAAGTGAGGTGGCCTAATTCCCAATCGATGACATCTACAAAAATCTCAAGGCCTAGCTTATAGCACCCATCCACTATTGTAGGTTTTGGAATCCCATCATACTTTGTAATCCTTTGCTTGACAAAGTAGCCCTATAGAGTATTCCTTTTCTTTAAGTTCTCTACTTCGTTTGGATCATATACCAATCCACATGTTTCCTTCTTGGTGTAGAGCTATAGTGACTCAATTATACCTTACAAATTGTTCCTTAAACTAGTACCAAGGAAGAAGTCTATCTTTTTCATCAACTTGGACACCACGGGGTTTATGTAGTCTTTATATATCCCAATAATATAAAGTCCTATGAAAGTCTGAATGGCAATAGCTAATGTACAAACTGTGTGATCGATTTTAGCCTTTATGGTAATGATGTTGCCTTCATGTGGGAATTTAATCATTTAATGCAAGGTAGGGGGGACTCCTCAAAGTTTATGTAACTAAGGTCTCCCCAGAAGAATAAAGAATGTTGTTGGGATATCATTCTTAGTGTATTCTACCTCATCTACAATTAGGCCCACTTGAAACTCAATTGTGAAGGAACCTTCAGCTTGTTTTTTTGTGTCATCATATGCTCTGATAGTGATAGTTGAATGTGTTAGATCCTCTTTCTTGATTCCTAAACATGACAAGATTTTAATCGTTCGAATGCACAATGAGGAACAATTATCAACCATGGCACACCCTATTTTTTCCTATTTACTGTGGTCTTAATAAAAAGAAGCCAATTATGCTCCCTTCCTTCTAGGGGCAAGTCAGCAACAGAAAAGGTACTAAGGCTTAACTTGCCTATTTTCATCACTTATACTAGCTTATTCGGGCTGATAGTGGTAGATACAACAAATTGACCTAAGACTTCGACTGCCTTCCAATTATAGTCCTTTGATGACATTAACTAGTCCCAAATGCTAATGTTAACTTTGGTCTTTTTTAGCTGCCTTAGCACTTCATCATGCTCACTCTCCTTAGTTTTAGGCTCTTTCTTGGGTAGGATCCAACCATTCATTTCAATTCTCTCTACTACTTCTCCCTCAACCCTGAGTGGCTCTCTTTTCCCTCTTTAGAATCTTCATCAAAAGATTCATCCCATAAGTTTTGCACTCATCAGGCTCACCATCACTCTCACTCTCCTAAAAGCTAGCTAAAAGAATGGATTCACTCTCTCTCACCCCTTTATAGATCTATTTGTCATATCCATAAATTTCTCTAAGCACGTATTCATCGAGTAGTCTAAATTTGAGAAGGTAAGCTACTCAGTGTTTGGGTAAAACATTTAAGGTAGCTTCTAGATGATGTATTTGTTTAGAATCTATGAGGTTTAGGATGGTTTTTTTGAGGAGTTTACAGTTGTTAATAAGGTGTCCAATTCATTGGTGATAAGTACAATATTGATCATGCCTGTGATTTTGAGGTACTAGTCCATTAAGTGGCTGAGGTTGATGTGTTTGTAACTTACCCTCCTTAGTGAGTTTTCTCAAACACCATGACAAAGATTTACCTAGGTTAGAATACCTTCTACTTTGGATAGCATGCACATTGATTGTTTTGTTTGCACCACTAGTGTTACTACTTTTGAAAGTGGGATTATTTGTCCTTTTAAACCCTCTATTTTGATAATTTGCTTCTAAGTCGATGGCAATGACTTTTAATTATACCTAGGTGGTGATACCTTTAGCAGTTAGCCCATTATTCATGTAACTATTTGTATTCCTGATGAACATCTTAATTTGATCAATGTCCTCAAGCTTATTCCTTATCTTCAAGATCTTGCCTCTCTATGTTTATAAGTAATCAGAGAAACTCTCATTTGGTCTTTGCTTCACTAACTCCAGATCTTTTAGTGTAATTTCTATACTGGCATTATTAAAGTATTACTTACTACATGCCCATGCTAATTCGTTCAAGTCTTTTTTAACCCTGTTCTCTTGGTAATGATACTAGTCCATTGCTTGGCCTGTGAGAGACATGCTGAACAAACTCAAAATTTGTTCCATAGAGAGGTGAGTAGCTCTCGTAGCCAAACCATACTACTTCTAGTAAGTGCGGGTCAGTCATTCCATCAAACATACTCAAGTCAGGCATTTTAAATCTATAAGGCATTGCCCAATTAGGCATTAAGCTAATATCATCAAAGTCAATGTCTTTGCCCCATGTGACTAGCCTAGTTATTGTAATGCTCGTAAAACATAGTTTCATGAATAGTACATTGTAAGGGATGAATAGTGTTCCTAGAGGTGCGGGGCACTATACAAAGGCTAGAAAGGGGTAGTACTAGTCATAAAATTTGATAAGCCAGAAAATGATGAAAAAAAATTAATTAAAAAATTTATTAGAACTAATAAATCATAACATATCATAAGAAAGTGAATAGTGATATAAAATGGGTTTATGCTGGGATAGGTACAGGATGTGCCCTAATAGACCCAAAAATAACATACCCTAGAGGTCAAAAATTCCAATGAGTCCATTAGAGAAAGAATTTTAATATTTAGAGGTTGTTTACTATTTATTCAGAATTTTTTAGATTTTACATGTGAAGAGTGACCTGGGATAATTATGAAATTTTAACTTAAAAATTTACAAGCCTCTAAAAGGGATTTAATGAGGAATTATGGCATAGGAATCATAATTTTTAGAGGTTTAGAAAAAAAAAGAAATGAATTTTTGAAGTTAACGTAAAACCAAGCAGTTTAGGATAGAAAAACCATGGAATAAGTAAATAGGCCCTATGGGCCACTTACATAAAACACTAATCTAGTGTGCCAAGGCCCATATATCACCAAAAAGTGCTTTCTTCTTTCTTAGACCAAAAATGCTAATGCCATTAATAAGAAAAGCCTTTAAGGGTTTTCACTTTTTAATCTCTTATTAAACCACTGTTTCTCTTAATTGACAAACCAAAAAGAACCCCCATCAACCAATTAAAACCATAGAAGTTGAATTTTGCAAGAGGGAAGGCTAAAATAGGAGAATTGGTGATGGGATGAATAGTGTCACATCTAAGAGTGAGTGGGAGATACATAATTTTTATTTTAGTTATGAGAATTAGGAGTAATTCTAAGAACCTAAAAGTAATTTGAATTTAATTTGGAGTTAAAATGAATTTTCTAGGAATGTTTTTTAAAAATTGAGTTATGTGTATGTCAAAAAAAAAAGAAGGGGAAGGATAATTAAGCTTGAAAGAAGGGTTAAGAGTGGTGAAATTACATAATTAAGGTATGTGAATAAGAATTAAACATATTCATGAATCAATGGTATGGAAATTTGCATGAAACCTTTTATGGAATAATGTAAATGTTATGTATATGAATGTATTTGATAGTATAATTAAGTTATTTAATGAATATATGTATATAAATGAAGAATATATGGAAAAATTATTTAAAATGAATTTGTATACTATTGAAGCTATGATGGCCGAATAATGTGCAAAATATGTATGCATGAATACTTGATAATTGTGTGTATAAATGAATAGTAGATGGATTAATATAGTATATAGGCATGTATAATACATGAAAATGTGGTTAAATGGCATGAAAATAATATTCATGTTATAAGACCTAAGGTGGTTGAAACATGCAATGTGAGAGTGTGCATGTGAAATGGTCAAAAGTATACACAAATAACCTTATATTAATAAGAAAATGAGTATAAAAATAAGTGTGATGATAAAGAGTGATAAATAATAAAAGCATAATTCTCAACATAAAAGAATTTTTTGAGATTTTAGACACCTAGAATGTGTAATGAAATTCATGAGGTGTGTCTTAAATGATGATAATAAAATGAATGATGAAAAGTGAGGAAAACTTGGCAGCGAGCCAAGGGAATGGCTATGACTATTGACTATATAAATAATTTTGGTGACATTATGAAGAAAAAATGACAAAAAAATAAGTTTTAATAATATAAAATGACCTATACCTAAATGAATAATAAAAAAAAAAAAAGAAAATAGACAAATATCCCATATGGTTAGATGCCCACTGAATGGGTTGATCAGTTAATTAAGAATAACGTAACTGCTAGGTTTGATCAATTAGATCTATACCACTTTTATTATGATATATGGCTTATGTAATAGCATTTTAGTTCATTGGAACCACTGCACAATATTTGTTTTAGAAAAGAGGCAGGTGTAGTAGCGTTTTGGTTTCTAGAACCACTGTATAGGAAAATGTAAGTGCAACTACTGTATAAGATTCATGGAATCATTGTATAGTGTGACACAGGAATATGTAGATTCCGCTATAGTATAAGGTCCAAAATGTAAACCACTACACTCCTAGGATTCCATTATCTAATGTACTTGGGTGTAGTTTATCGATATGAGCATAATAATGATGGTAAATGTAATGTGGATAATAACACAATATAGATTGATAATTAAAGATAAAAGAATAAAAATACCACATATGGGATGATAATATAGCATATAACTTGAGATGACATTTACATTGTTGTAATTGCATGTTTAATGAAATGAATTATTGTTAATGACTCAAATTTTATGAATACATGTTTAAGTGTGGAGCATGCATATGTCTATTCATAGTCACCATTGACTTTTATTCAGTGTATTGGTGTTCTGATGTACAGGTTAAAGTTAAGAGTTACAAGAAGTGTTTGAGCCTTAATAGCTAAAGAATAAGAGTCTTTTAGGCATCTTCTTTAATCTTTTGTCTATTTTTTTTAGGACGTGTACTTATGTGAATAACAATAGTAGGGATTTGGGGTTGTGCAAAGGTTTGTAAATAAGTAATGAAATGTATATTAAATATGATTAAATGAAATCAAACTGTACGTATTTAAGTGATATAATTGTTATGATATTCTGTGTCTTTCCTAATGATGGTGGGTCAGAGACCCTGTGAAATTTAATGTCACTATTAACATTATGATTTGGAATGTGAATTGTGTTGTAAATGATGAGTTAGAGGACTAAAGGGTCCAGGAGTCATGGCATTGATGAATAATCATATTAAAGTGCATTTTTCTGACTGGAAAATTTTTTGTTTTTAATCTGAACAACCATTATGGTATCTAAATTTTTGTAAAAATGTTTTCTGACAAAATAAATGGTTTTCATAGTTTAATATGTCTATTATGAATTTGGAGTAAAGAAATGATAGAAAAATTTTGGATGAAGATATAAAAATAGAATATATTAATAAAAGTTAAACAAAAAAACCTTAGGGAAATCCTAAGATGGGTCACATTAAGGGGGAGTTCATACTTTTACCAGGTTTCTATGGGATTCAAGTAAGGGTGTGATAGTCATGGCTTCCATCTTATCATTGACCTTCTTTAACTAGTCATCCTTAACTATCTTAAGAGGGGGGAACTTTGTCGTATTATTTGGTAACACGTGGAATTTTGTCAATAGAAGACTAGTTATCTCCTCTATCTGCTATTTCTTTTCCTTTGAGAGTGGTAGAAGATTGACATACTTTTTTCTTACTATAGACTAAGATAGGGAAATTGTTACAACTACCATCATTCACTTCTCTATCATGTTTATTGCGTCCACGAATATGGCTTTGGTTATGAACTCATTAGCCGATATAGTTCCTCACTTAGATTAAATTGGTAGTGCTTCACTAATTTGGTTGATGCGCTTGCCTATCTATTTCCACTGAGCAGTGAATGAAGGATCAGGGGGTTAGAGATAATGTATGTACAATATTAATAATGTAAGATGTCGATGATGTATGACATGTAATGTATGCTCGTGGTGTAGTAAGGACAAACACATACAAGAAAGCCTTCCAACCTTATTCCTCCTACAGACGTGATCTAACCAGTTCTTTCGTAGGTGGGATTGCCTAAGCATCATCAGGAGATGATAGGTTCACTTATTATGATGCCCTCTACTTGATTTGTACACCAACATCGAATAGGGAGCACCAGGACAAATGATATTTGATTCTGCTACCCATAAAAACCTAATTAAATTAAAACTTTTATTAATTAAATGATTTCTTAACTTAGAGAGTTGTAAAAACACTAAAAACCATTTGGCATGCTTTATAAGGGAACTAATAGGGTTATCATATCTAAAATCCAATAGCATAATGGCTGTACCAAGACACTTTCCCAAATAGTAAACCTATTAAAAACACTTCTATAATGACATAAAACACATCTCAACTCCAAAGGGGTCTTTTGGCCCTCTAAACTCATTTGAAAAACACAAAGCCTTAGGCTCAACTCAGATAGCATTCTCACATGCAATATCAAGAGTTATCACACAAGTATGCAAGAAATATTAAGCTTTTACAATAAATACATCTTTAGTTACAAAACTGACCTATGTTTATAGATTAGGCCCAATCCCTCTAGAATCACAAGAGTATCACTAACAATATTTACATCATCATTATTTTACAAAATAAAAACAAAAAGTACCCTAGAAGGGCAACCTTCGTGTTCTTCTATAGGGCAGAAGCTTTGACTATTATTTGCTAGTCATTTACCTACGCATCGCAAATAGGCAATATGATAAGCTTTCACTTTAATGGTGTAATCACTTTAACTTGAATATGACAAATTAAGTTTGCATTTATGTAATAAATTTCAAGTGAATCACTTACTATCACACATATGCACACATTATGAATCTTACATCATTATGCATTTTTTATGCATAGACTTGCCTTTAAATGCATGAAAGGTATATTATGTCCATAATCACAACATAATTGCTCTTAACATAATTAAAATTAACCATATGCATAATGTATTAATATATCATTCAAAAATATGCATATACTTAATTATACATTATAATGAGCATAGTAATATGAATTTTGACCCATAACCATATATATTTGCCATTACCACATGTTTAGGTTCCATAACCCTATATACACCAATTTATCAATTTACGAGTATTAAACTCCATATTATATGACATATATCATATTCTTAAGTTTAACCTATAATTATGTCATAAACATCAATGTCACACAAAATGCATCATTTAAGTCATACTTATAATTATTTTACATTTAACTTATGCTTTTATCACAATTATCCTAATTATTTATTTAACTTATACCCATACGAAAGAGAAAACTATCTAAGGCTGGATAGTAGATATTGTTGCACTCGAAGGCACTTCATACATGAAAATGCATAAAATGTTGCACTCGAAGGTGCTCCACCCAATGGTGCATAGGAACATTTTACTTGAAGGCACTCATATCCATAGATAATAAAACACATTGGCCTATAAAGCTCCCACCCAAGAGTGCTAAAAACATTAGCCTGAAGTCCTTATGCTCATTGGCACACAACATTGCTTATAGGTCTCCTACTTGAAGGTAAACATTCTTACTACTAGATCCTAGTTTACTGATCAACCTATCCAAAGTATGTTGTCAAATTGTACAAGTATCATTAAACTTGTTGTTTTATCTCACTTTATTCATTTTTAACATATAACATTGTTTATCTCTCAACTTGCACAAACTGATCACATTGGACATTTAGCACATTTGTGAGGCCTAAAATCTCAGGCTAAGCATCATGTGTCATATCATACATAGCATAGCCAATTTAGGCTCATAGAAGCTTTCTAACACCGAATGGTCATATTGCCTAAGTGTGAAAGCTAGAATACTCATCCGACATCATAATCATATTTCATCTTTTTACTTTCATCATTAACATGTTTTATACTGTCTAATGCATCATGGTGATGCACAATAATCACATTATGCATTACATGTCATTTTACACATAACATCAGTATTTAGCGATCAAAATACATTTGATGACTTTAGACATGGCAATAAACCTTGCACCATTCATAATGGCATTCGGCCATATCCAATAGCCTATAACTATTCTATCAAACTTCTCATATTCACATATTAGTCATTTTCATCTTTCATTACTCATATATACATCCATATCCATAAAGGTGCCAAATTCACACCACTCACTCATATAATGCATTCGACCACCACTTTGTACACATATATAATCTAGTCATCACATGTGCACATTTGGAATGACATTTAAGCACAAAAATGCTCTACAAGTCATGGCCACATGTAAAAGTCACAAAATGCACATATAGGTCACATGCATGAATTTTCTACCTCCAAATACCTTAGGCTATTAAATCACACATATAAACATTTATTATTATAAATCATGCTTAAATGCTTAATATCACATCTATATACTTCAAATCAACTATACATGATCATATAACAACTATATCATATAATGGCATTATATGGTTATAATATTACCTACATGATCATGCCATTATAATAACCATTCGACTAACATACTCTCACCATTAGCATCGCATTTGTTCCACATAAATGCACATATTAACATCTATTAATGACACAAAGACATGTGCACATTAACTACATACAAGATCAATTAATACATGAATTCACATAATGCATTTATTACTTGATTTATCTTGAAAATGCACTTACACCTACATAATAAGCTTTAGGCTAGCACATTTAATGTATCCATCATACATTAATGTTATTCATACCTAAAATGCATTTATTATTCATCATTACATTAATTGCCATATTTATGTACAAATGCCATAATGATAATCATGCTAATTTCTTCAATTTAAGTTGATTACACATAACAAGATAGGTCATCTGGGATGCCCGATGCTCTCTTATGGCTTTTTCTTGCCCCAAGAAGCTCAGTTCGTGTTTTCGCCTACGAATTCAAATAGGTATGATTTTTAAAAAATATTATAAAATCGTAAAAAACTCCAAAATCAAAATGAGCCTATATATACTCTTTTTGGCACTTGAGGAACCTAGGAAAAATATTAAAATTTAAAGAAAATTACCCAATCATCAAATGTGCGCTATTCAACTTAAGAGGAAAATTGTGATTGCTCTCGAGTTACTCCACCAAATCTGGGTTTCTTAGTGTCAACGGGTTCCTTTCAGGATGATCTACCCTTGAGGAAAAGTTATTAAGGGTGGGTTTGAGTGTATGATGAAAAAAAAGAAGGAGAGAGGAGAAGGAAGAGGTTTCAATTTTAAGGGAAAGAGAGGGAGGAAATTGGATGGAAATAAAGGGAAATGGAAGGAAAGGGTATTAATAATTTTTAAAATGATTTTCCTTAAAACTTCATAAAAATTTTATCCTCCCTTAAAATATAAAAATTCCCTAATTTTTGTCCCAAAATTAGATTAATTCCTCATTTAAATTTCCTTAAAAAATTGAGCACAAAAAACGAAGGAAACCCGATAAATTACTAAATTTGCTTTCCCAAAAATTAAGTAAAAATACTTCCCAATATTAGAAAATTTTGATTCCAAAGCCAATGGACCATTCAGAATATTTGAGTATTAGGTTGCAACATTTCAAGATTATTTTGAGCAAGTTCTAATTTATTTTAAGATTCAACTTTGCCTGCGGAACTATTCACAAGACACTATCGTAAAATCTTATTTAGCTTTTTTAACCATCCAAATGACTTTAGATTGGCTTCAAACTTTTGCCAAAATTATCTCCTAATTAATACTCCCCATTTGAACACTTAGTACGACTCGAGTTTTAGGAAGCACTATTCATCCTGAGAAGTACTATTCATAAGAGTCGAGATTTTTAGGTCTTTACATTTCTTCCCCTCTTAAAAGTGATGTCATCCACAACATACCTAATTTAAAGAGATGTGGATATTATTCTTTCATTTGAGCTTCACTCTCCCATGTAGCTTCTTCCATGGCATGATGTCACCACAAAACCTTCACCAATAGCACTATCTTATTCTATAACTTCTTAACCTCTCTAGCTAGGATACTTATAGGTTCTTCCTTATATGACAAGTCTAATCATATCTCTACTTCTTTAGCTATTAACACATGTGAAGGGTCTGATCTGTACCTTCTCAACAATGAGATGTGAAACATATTGTGTATCTATTGTAACTCTAGAAGTAAAGCTAGTTTATAGCCCAATAGGCCCACACGTTTTATGACGTAGTATGGTCCAATGAATCTCAAACTTAACATTCCTTTCTTATCAAACCTCAACACCTTTTTCATGGAGATACCTTAAGAAAGACCTTATCACCGACTTCATACTTGATATTTTCTCTTCAAATCTACATAGGATTTCTGTCTATCTGAAGTAGCCTTTAACGTTTCTTTAATGATTTTTAGCTTCTCTTTAGCATCCTTTACCAAATCTAATCCCATAAGCTTGTGCTCACTCAACTCACTGTAACATAAAGGAGTCCTATACTATCTCCCATACAATGCCTCATAAGGAGCCATACCAA
>CANXYI010501443.1:0-10486 GCA_948208565.1 Hura crepitans
TTATTGCGAACCAATAGCCTTTACCATTGATTTGAGAAAATCTAATGGTTTTCCTAGTGAGACAATACGCATTTCTTATTAAGGTCAAACCTTGGGTTTGCCTAACAAGCCCAACCCATAATAGAAATGGTAGGCATCTCATGTCAATTGCATTTTAATGCAATTACTGATCATTAGGTCACCAACTCTTGATGCATGTACATCTCATACACATTTTTTTAATTTTCCTTCAAACCCATTAGCCTCTAGTTTGCTTAACAAACTAATGGACTATCTAAGATGAACTTAATAATATACTTTGTAACAAATTCAACATAACATGAGGGTGATTTTACTCAACAACTCAATACTAAGAAGAACTCTAGTTATAACAATATTAACAAAAGGCTTACAAGTCTTAGTATTAATTAAGGATTTCCTTCCTTTTAGGTCTCATCATTGGTCATATACTTTGGTATGCTCATGTAAAGGGAATTTGCATACTTTGGCATGCTAATTAATATTTAATCTCATTAAATCATATATGCATATTTAATCTCATTGAATATATTATCTAGTTATGAACTTTTATTACATTGATTTCTCAAGCCTAAAGAAATCAATTTGGGCCCAACCCTAAGTAGTATGCATGAATTACAAACCTAATAAAGAAATAATTAAAACATTTCTAACTACTTCTTCATTTGGTCCATCTTGGTAATCCTTCTTCTCCATTTGCTCCTTAGATATCTTTATCTTATTCTAACCCTATGTAATCTAACTACATAATAAAATTATTAAGAAGACCTCACATTACATGTGAGGGGAGTTAAATGAGAAGAGAAATACAATAGAAATGAGAGAAAAAGGCTAAGACACACAAGCCCAATTTACCAAAGAAAAACATCCATGCAATTCATGATCAATGACATTTGTCATAGTCCATAACTAGTAATCATGCTAATCATACACCCTTAATCTGCATTTCTATTACATCACATGTATTAAAACTTTGAAAAATTGATTATGGTTGATTACTAGCATTATAACTCTTATAAAACCAGTTTGGTTCATATGTCTTGATCATTTTAGTTTTTATATGCTTGTAACATGGAGTTTTAATCAAATTAAACATTTAATTTAATTATTTAATCTCATTAAATTATTAAATTACATCATTCCTTTTGTAAGAGTTCTAATCACATTAGAATTCTAAATCAAATCAAACATTGCAAGCATATTATTTAGAATCAAATTCTAAATTAAAAGAAAAATCTAAGTTACCTTGCCCACATATCCTAATCCATTTAGATAATAATTATCCATATTAGATCAAAATAAAATCCAATCATTGACTTTAATTTAAAGTTAATATCCAATTAGAAATTCAAATTAAAATAGGATTAGAATCTAAATTCTATTAAGAATCACATTCAATGTAAAATTCAGATTTACATGACAAAAATCATCTTATTCGAATTTAGTTAAAATTATCAACTTTTGATTTAATTTAATTAAATTCAAGATGATAATTTTCATAAATTTCTAGAAAAGCAAAATCCAACGAAATTAAATTTTAATTTTAATTAAAAATCTTTAAGCAGTTCTAGGAATCGAATTCTAAGCGAATCGTAAAATTATTTGCATCTTGGACCTTGAAATCAACTAAAATGAGTTTGGATCAATTCCAACAACTGATAAAAATTACCATTACATGATGCAAAATTGTGCACAATCTTAACACTTAAGCAAGTTTATGAATCTCATTCATGTACAAATGATTTTTACCACTTAAAAAAATTTAATTAACATCATAAATATCTCATATTCATAAAAAAATCAGTTCTAGAACTTTTGGCAAACAAATGAGACAAATGCCATAACAATTATGCCTTTTTGGTTTTTGACCCCTTAAAAATCTAAATTCTTGTCTCTTATTTTACCAAATTAATTAATTTAATTTTCATGCAACATATGAACAAAATTAAAATCCATATTTTAGTTCATCATAAATCATATTAAACCACAAAAATAGCTATTAAATCATAAAGCATGAAAACACAAACAACGCATATTCTTTAATGCGCAAAAACATTTATACGCATAAAAGTATATTGCACTTTTTAAAACCAATTGAAGCCAAATAAAAATCAAGACATCTAATTTAATATTATTCCAAATCAATTTTAACCATATAAATTAGATCAAACACAAAATTAAAATCAAGAGCCACCACTAAACCAATAAATCATAAAATCATATTTTATTTCTAAACCAACCGTAATCAAAATTTTCAACTATTTTGAATTATTCGAGAACCAAGCTTTGATACCATTTTTAGTTTTGCACAAGTCATGCATAGAGAAAATTAAAAAAATTTGTGCAAAACTAAGCAATGATAATAAGGATCCAAATAAATCAATTAGATAGACAATAAAAAATTAAGCAACATAGAAAGTTTATCGTTATCTGTTGATTAGTTATTCCTTGTTTTCAGCTTACCTCACCAGGTTATAACAAACTATAGTAATCCTCACCAAGGACACCTCTAAGATATCCACATAAGAATTAAAATGAAAAAAAATCGAATATCTTAGTGCTAGTAAGATATGTAGAAAGTAGAAAAAGAAGAAACAGAGAATCTGAAAATTAACGAAGAGAGTATATGAATTTTCTATCTATTTGGTGGTTGCTTGTTTTGGCTGATTTTATATAGGCTATTTACACTAAATAACCCTTTTTAGGTCAAAATTTAACCCTTAAAATCTAACCTAAATCTCATTCAATGAGGCCCACAAATTTGGCCCCTTTTGCCTATTACGTATGGCCTAATAAGAGGGTCCATGCACATAAAACTTTGAGGCCCTCTCCTATGCTTCTTTCTAAGGCTCTTTTGGGCTTTAGTTTAAATTAGCCACAAGCCTAATTTATGGTCCTTTTGAAAAAGTCCATTCAAAAGTAGTTTAAAATATATCCTTAATTGGCCCTCTAAGGCTCGAGTCCTTTTTAACACTTAAAAAGGTCAAACTGGGTCAACTGGGCTCTAAGCCCAATTTCTCTCTTTCTTCTTTATTTCTTCTCCTTTCAATGATATCTCATGTTATTGAAATATCAAACACTTTGATACTCATTTCAATTCTTTAAGTGTGTGACCCTATAGGTTTTTAGAACGCATTGGTTGTACATAGTAAATTAGAGTCCTAATCCAATTAGGACTCTTATGGTTTAATCTGATTGAGCCTATAATTAATTTCCAATTAATAACTCATTTATGTACAAGTCTTAAGAGGTGTCTAGCCACACATCATGACTACCCAAGTGTTAGAAACTCAAGTCGTCTGACTTAACCCTTCCATATACAGTTACTATGTAATTACTCTTTTCACCATACTTTATCTCGTTTAAGTTTAAAAATGGACTTGTGTCAACTCAATGCTTAATTAAGTATGTCTATCAAGCCTTAAGCATCTTAATTATAATACTTACATCTTTATTCCTAAAATGCCTTTGTGAATCTCATTCACACTTGCATTTCACTCTAATAAGAGATTTCTTGAATAAAGACATATTAGGTTTGTGAGATAAACTCCTCATTATAATCCGAGGTAGTCAATCCTCTAATTATCACTCAACTGCTATATTAGAATATACCCAACCTCATAGCTATTTATACATCATGGCAAAGTAAAAGTACTAGAATTAAAGTATACCCTTTGATACTTAAAATAACCTTAGTGATCTCAAGTCAAAAAAAATACTTGCACCTATTGATATAATAAGATGACTTCACTGACATAGATTATCTATCCATGTGAAGATTTCATTTTTGGTTCTCCAATGAACCTATTTCTCAAACAAGCATCCACATGTTAACTCTTAGCATCACTATGCTTATAGCTTGTGAGAACTACTATTTGACCACGTTAAAGAGTATAACATATGCTAATCTTTCTAGATTAACAGTGTCTTGTTTTGTTAATACTATGACTAGGGACAGTTTTAGTATTTCATGTTTGCATGTAATAAGAATCTAACACCATGAACTCTTCATGATTTCCTTTGCACTATAAACTGATACCATGAACTTTATTACAAAGTTTAAGATCCATGTCAAATTAATGAATTAATCAAAATAAAATTATGTAATAAAGAATGCCTTTTATTATAAATGAATGTTTAAATGTACATGAAATATCCCTATTACACATATGCTCTAAGGCATACAACTAATAGTAAGGTCCTCAGAAGCCTCTCTATGTGTATCTGATATTTCTATTTGAGTATGTGTATGTTATGGTTTTATGGTGACAAAAGTTCGAATGGACCTATTATTGGATAATACCTAATGTTTGCACAAACCAACATAGGAGGCTCATGGAGTTTGCATAAACTTGATGACATTGAGATAGGGTAGAATGTGTATTTTATGTATCTTTGCTTAGTTAGATATCATTTAAGCCTTTATTTATTTTGGATTGTAACGAGTAGTTTAATTAACTTGTTTTACACATCAGTATAACAATCTCACATCAATGACTTTTTTAAATAATTAACTTGTGTTCTCTAATAAAATGGTTTTGGTTTTTCATTAGTAAAATTCACATACATTTTAATAAAAGCCAATATCCTAGAGATAGGAGTTGGGCAATTACTATGAATTGCTAGTGATCTATGGGTAATGGTCAGGTCACTAAGCAAACTAGTGAATGACTTATTTTATGGATATACTATAACACCCGCACCTAATTCCCGAAGGAACCCGATAAAAGATGCTACTTCTCATAGGTCACCTATCCTGTTTCTACCACAACTTCCCTTCACTTAACACTTATGGCTTTGACCATCTTAGTGATTCATTCCTATTATTTCTCTAATATTATTTTGTGTTATTCTTAAATTGATTGTAATTAGCTGATAAAACCACTTTATAGGATGGTAATTCAAACTACAAAAATTTAGGCAGTATAACGGCTAGCCGGGTGAAAAACCAAAATTTTAAACCTATTAAAAACCCTTCTATATTAATCATCAACACACCATCCATCTCCTAGACCCATCTAGTCCTCTAATCAATTAGTCCTAATCTTATCACACAGCCACACAAACACAAGGTCTCAGACCCATATCATTCAAAATATGCAACTAATCAAACATACTTATACATGGGCATCCATTCAACAGTTTTAGTTTATAATTTATAGACCCTAGTATTTCAAAATATATGTCTAGCCATTTTAATATCCTAGGCCCAACACCCTCTATACATGAGTGCCCTACCTCTACACATATAAAAATAGATAGAAAATATACCTTTAGAGGCTTATTAGCTACACTACAATTACTATAGCTAAATAGCTCTACTATTTACAACCTGCGAATTGAAATACCGACATGCTAAGTATGAACTCAGTGATGAATTTAATGTAATATATATGATAAGACATGTAGTCAAGCAAAAACACACATCTTGTAATTTATATAGCCATACAAGTTCAATTAATTACCATTATACCACTTATTATTTTGTCTTACTAGTTATACTTTGGTGTCTTATAGCCTATTCAATTTACCCTAATATGTCTTCCATTATTCTCAGTTATGCCAGTCAAGTCATATAAAAAGCCATCATTATTACATTTTATGTGTGCATATCCCTTTTTACTCATTCAGGCCTATACTAGAAAGACTACACATAAAGACACTAGATAGCAAGATCTAGACTGTGCAGTGGCCCACATTTTAGACCTCAATAGCTACACCTACCCAACTGCATCCGATAGTAGGGATCAGATCATAAGAACCTCCCAAATTAGAGTGGCTGGGATTAGTCCTAGTGGACCTCTTAAATCCTAATCATCATATAATCTCAAGTGGATAGCAGGGAACAACTCCGTGGGACCTCTCAAATCCATAATAAAATGGGTAGTAGGGATTAGCCCATATGGACCTCCCAAGACCTAGGTGTGCAGGGCTCATTAATAGAACCTTAATAGCTACACCCGCTATCAAATAGCACAAGCAATAGCCTAAGAGGGCTAAAACTCCTAGCAGCTGCTAATTCCCTAGTTAATTGGCTAACCCATCTAATAGGTGTCTAAGTAATATGGGCCAACATCTAGTTACCAATTTTAGTGACATAGTTATAGGTTATTTGTCATTACTCATAATAGTTCTCATAATCATCACAATTATGTGCACACTTTCACTTTTACACATTCCATAGTTACGATCCACTTTACTAGCATGTCACTAGTCATTTGGTCATTTGTATAACCTTAATTCTCAAGTCATCATCATTTTGTAGTCCATCTCACTTGCATCAAGATAGCATATCATTATCATCACAATTTCCACACCTTAATATAATTATTATTACCATTACTCAATGTTACATTTACTTGCATTATTTCATCCAAGTCAGCTTCATGCATTTAGCCATTCTATACTTTATTCTCATTACCAGTGTCATTTTCACACACATTCATACTTTTCACCCTTTACCACACCTTAGGCCATTTTATGCACCATTGCTTACCATTAACTTTCTTTACCAATTTTACATTACAACCACAATTTATGCTCACTTCTTAGCCTAATTACATCACCAATGCTTATCACACATAAGTGAATACCACATTATCACCATTCAGCCACACCTTAAACACACACATGTATATGACTTTCTCCTATACCAATGATACATATAAGCTTCTCATTTTTATACTAACATAATTACATAACCATTATACATTAACATGCACACATACACACAAACTTACACCTCTATACACACTTTTACATACACATTCATGCACACACATGACAACACATATATATTACATCAAATCCATATACCTAAGGTGTCAAAACACCCTTTCCACCACTTTAAGCCTTTGGTTGCCTTCTTTCCTTAAGTTTCTCTTCTTTACCTATAAACATATTCATTCTAGGGTTTAGAAAATTCTCAAAAATTCTACGTAGCTCCAATTCAAAAATTAATTACATGATTTTTCTTAGATTACTTAGGGCTATCTAAAACAAAAATAAAAAATGGAATAAAAGCTCTTACATAAGAAAATGACAATATTTACCAAGTGTTCATATCTCATATTTAGGGCCTTATTTTTTAATTCTATTGATTAGAGTAGCTTCAAAAGGTCATGAAGACAAAAAAAAACCATATATGATTTAAGGGAAATGGGCTAGAATTGAGGGAGATATGAAGAAAAAATAGAGGAGAGAGAGTGGGAAGGTGGCATCAGCCTATGTGCGGTGAGAGGAGGAAGATGACTAATTTGGCACATGTGGCACCCTCACCTATGCAAACTCTTTTATATTAGTGAGGTAAATGGCTCAAATCATGCTATATGTCAATCCAATAGTCCATTTTAATTTGATTTTTGTTTAAACCACAGAAATTCAAAATAATTTCTCTCAACCTTCAAAAATCATGGTTTCAATGCCAAAAATTCTCGATGGTTCCCATTAAGGGCCCGAAATCATTATTTGGTTTTCTCAAAAATTTTAAATTTCACTGTGTATGTCTCAAGAAAATTAACAAACAAATAGCCCATGTTGTGTGAAATTCCATTGTAAAGTTTAAAGAAATTGATGATACAATTAAGAAAACTAGTACTGAGTTTGAGCACTAAGAAAGAAGTAGAAAATTTAGGATTATCCATGCAATATAACCTTTTTGGCCCTTAAAAAATAAATTAAGCATGTTTAACATTGCTAGACCAATTTCTCAAGAGAATGATTTTAGGCAAAAATACGGGTAAAAGAGTGTGTAACATTAATAGACCAATTATTTAAAAGTATGAATGTAGGCAAAAATAAGGGTAAATGAAATCTTGCTAGGTTGGTTAATTAAGAAAATGTGTCTTAGCAAAAGTTAAAGATGTGAAGAAAATATTTAGTTGAAAATTTGATAAAGACCAATTAATAATAGTAATGATTATCAAGCAATGTGATTATTATATCAATATTAGATGAAAATGAAATTCTCATACATGTTAAAAAAAAGAATGCATTTGGCATAACAAAGATGAAATTCCATAAAGTCCTATTAGGATCTCCCTTAGATCTACGTTGTAAACTTTTTTATAGTAGTTTTTAAGGCATTCTTTACCAATAGCCTTCCAAGATTGGAATTAAAAAAATGAAAATAAAAAAGAGAAAATAAAGAAAAAAAGAAAGGAAAATGGAAAAGAAGAAAAGAAAAGAAAAGCAATTTTAAGATAATGTTTGCATTAAAGTGTTCTATAGAGGAAATTTAGACATTCTGACAAGAAGAACACAACTCTAATCCTCATTAATGGTGATCATTCTTTAGTTATCATCATTTTCCTCAACATGTTCTGCATTTTACTCATAGGCACCTAAGTATGATTTCTCCTTATGAAAAGTCTAAGTATGATTAATATTTCAATTGATATGCTAAAAGCTTTGTTTTCTCTTATGATATCTTATGAAAATGTATAGAAGAGACATAGGATTTGTATTTCATACAATTTTATTTCAAGTATATATGCATAAATGCTACATACAAATCTTTTAAACCCTTGATTAGATTAATTAAGCATTAAGCACTAATTAATCTTTTGAAAATCTTATTAAGGTTCCAACTTTAGAATGGACTTTGAAAGTCTAAGTTCACCTTTTTCATCGTGCTTTCATTTTTATGATAAACAAGTTACATTTTCACCCTAGAAGATCTACTTAGATAGCCAAGTCATACTTCCACCTTAAAATAATAGTTATGTTATGTTAGTTCTTAACCTAGACCAGCCAAGCTATATTTCTAGTCATTTTTCTTATGTCCCCCTACAAAGGGGAAACTTCTATCAACTTCTTGGAAGGCCAAATTAGGAGCATCCAATGTTCACTTTTTAAGCCATGATCACAAAAGAATGTAAAAGGTATATATATATGAAAGAAAAGTATCCCCTTTAGTCATTTCCAAAAATATGGCTTGGACAACGAAAAATGGATCAATAGAATTTAGCCCAAAACTGACAAATCATATGAGTAGTGCAAGAACCATAAGTAAAGTTCATGATTATTTCATCTTAAAGCTAATAGTTCTTTGGCTTGTGTATTTACATTAAGAAGCCAAACTACAAAGATAGCTAAGCAAGAAAAAGAAACCATATGAGGATGCATATAACCAACATTGCGACATAATAAAAATAAAGCTTAGCTTAGAATAGAAATTGATCATCAAAAAAGTAAAAATGGCAAATTATCTTCAATCTCATTTTTCTAGAGCATTATCACTCAATCTCAAATCAATTTTTGGATGGGACAAAACTCATCTAGAGATGTATGGAAAAATAACATTCTTGGAGGGATCATCACTTAATCTCATATCAAATTGGATATGGGAAAAATGTTATAATTGTTTCTAAGAGGGGATCAAAACATGTCCCCTGATGTAGGGCATATAATGCCTCAAAAATCCTAAAATAAATAATGTCTTCTTAGGCCATATGGAATATACATTTTTCACTAATGAATAATACTATCCATATTGATGTTAGTGATTCAGTATGAATTAAAAATAAGCAATTTAAAGGCCTAAAACATGGAAATAAAATCTCAATAACAAGTTTAAAGGGTGTAGATTTACCATGGATAAGGCCATTGTGTTTAAAGTTGCCATTTGCCTCTATAATAAGACTTGGTAATTTTTTGCCAAGAAAGGGTTCAAAATCAGATCTTATTTATACCCCAATAATATACCTTTATTTATATTCTAATATTTGTCAATCCCATGTCATGCAAGCAAGCAAAGTAATTTAAACCATTCATGTCACCTTTGCGCACAAAGAAAAGTAAATTACATTAATTGAAATCATGCATAATAAATAAAGCATAAATATAAAAGATATTATACATCCATAAAATGGGTCATTCATTAATTGCTTGTTGACTTGACAATTACCCATAATTCCATAGGAACTGGTTGTAATTGCCTAACTCCTATCATTAATAAATTGGCTTTTATTAACATACATTTTATTTTCGCTTTTATTAAAAAAATTAAAACCATTTTATTATGAAAAAACTAATTAATTATGTAAAAAAATCATTATTGTGAGGTTAAGTTTCATATGTAAAATGAGTTAATTAAACTACCTATTACAACCCAAATTAAAAGGTATAAAACTATAACAAAGATATACAAAATACATAATTGTTCCTGCCTCTGAATCGTCAAATCCATATGGACTCTATATATGCCTAAAATAGGTCTATGCAGACCTTCTATCTCATATAGATGATGAAACTTACAAATCTTAAATAAATAGATTAGAGTAACAAAAAAGAGGTAGGTGAGGGCCTTATAATGTCATAGAATCATAGTAAACAACATACTAATTATCATAATTATTATCTTATTATTGATAAAGGTTATTATTACAACCAATATTATCATTAAATTAAGCAATGATTGTAATAACACATAAATATTTTAATTACAAATTGGTCCATACATACTATA
>CANXYI010501715.1:0-11664 GCA_948208565.1 Hura crepitans
CATGCAAGATTTTTGGCCCATATACATTGTATTTGTTCAATCAAGTCAAAATACGGGCTCTAGCCCATTCTAGTTAGAAAAAAGCCCAATGGGTTCGACAATATTTCAAGATGACTAAGTCATATTTCATGTATATTAGCCTATATAGCATTCATTAGATCATTAATTGAGGTACCTAAGGGAAGTTGCTATTGGTTATTACATGAGCTCACGATTTAGTCATGCTAGTTATGGTCATCCAAGCATGGTCCCTCCACGATAGGTCTATCTCATCATGAGCATACAATCGATCAGTTCACTATTTCATATACCTTATAGGCATGAGGCTTGGATTTGATGCCATCTCTAACAATCTTCCAATTTGAGTGAAATTGGGTTCATGCTTCGAAATGACATCAGGGTATAAAAAGGACGCCTAACTTATTCTAAGGCTCTAGCATGTGATGCAATTTCAAAAAAGAATAATAGTATAATTTCAAAATATGAATTTCTATAATAATTTGAGGTATTTTCGGAGCACGATCTCATGGTGTCCCCAGTAGAGTCGCCACTATTCGTGTCCTTTAAGTTTTCCTTGGGCCAATCAAATCAAAACAGTCAAAGACTTGACCTAAGCCTCACTCCTTAAGTCTTGAAAGATGAAGCTAAAGGAATCTAGGGCCGCTCCTATTTGATTAGCCTAGGAGGAGCGAGTTGGGCACCACAAGGTAGGAGTTGCCACTCGACCGGAGTCGGGAAATATCTTGTAAGGCCAAAACCAGAGTGGTTCGGAACCCTACTCTTATTTATACCTCAAATCAATATGAAAATTTTGTTTGAATTTATAATATTATCCTTTTTCTCAAATGATATTTTATAATTAAAATAAATCATGTATTCATGTATGAGGAATTGCAAAATATATTTACAGAAAAATAAATAAGTGCTTGAAATTGAAATATCATACATAAAATTGAGCAGTTGATTGTTTTGAGAACTTTGGTTCTCGTATGCTAATTTTAATAAATGAATCTTATTATAGTGATTTTTATTAAAATCGGATAATTAGTTTGAGAACTTTGGTTCTCGTATGCAAATTTTGGAAAATAGATTTTTATTGTAACTTTTATTAAGAAAAAATCAGAATTTATTTTATTAACAAAGCACCAATTAATAGGGTATAAAATGATTTTGATTATTATTTCACCAATTAATAGGGTATAAAATGATTTTGATTATTATTTCTTTTTAAAGTGTAAAATCATTTTCTACCTAATGCAGTGTTCATGGAATATTTCGGGATTAAAATTGAAAATATCATACATAAAATCGGGTAATGGATTTAGTTTGAGAACTTTGGTTCTCCTATGTCAATTTTAGAAAATAATTTTTATTATTGTGACTTTTATTAAGAAAAATCAAAACCTATTTTATTATCAAAACACCAATTAATTAAATAAAAAATGCTTCAGTTATTTTTCCAATGCATGAAAAATCATTTTTCTACTTGTTACAGCATTCATGGAATATACAGGGAAATAATTCAACAACAAAAATATATTACATGGCAATTACCTAAAATACATCCTAACCGAATAAATAATAAAAATAAAATTACATTTTGGGACACCTAAAATACAATCTAACAAAAAATAGGTGATAATAAAGGAAATCAGCAGAAAAACACACAGAACACAATAAAATAGACAGTAGAGAATAATGGGTTGTTAAAAGATTACTTCACTGGGATTTAATGAGGTGGTCGAAAAAATAACAGTTAGATCCCAAATAATCAAACAACTCGCATCATAACAATAGAAATAATTTATTAATATGCGAAGCAAAAATAGACAGATAGACAAAAAATAACATAAAAATGAATAGTCACACAAATATAAAAAATATTACACAAATAAATTATCACATCTAACTAGTAGATGGATAAAGCAAAAAGAAAAATAAAAATGGTAAAAAAATAGAAATAATAAATTAATTTGCAAAGCAAAAATAGATAGACAGAAAGAAATAAAATAAAAATGAGCAGTCCCATAAATGTAAAAAATATTGCCCAAATAAATTATCATATCTAATTGGTAGATAGATAAAGCAGAAAGAAAAATAGATCAGTTGACACACTGAGTATATTTGCCTTTAGAAAAGATCTTGATCGGACTGAAAAACTGTGCTTGAATCTTTAGAAATCCAAAAAAATGATTTTTAAAGAGTGTATTTTTGCCTTTTTGGTGTATTTTCTCTCTTTAAAAATTTTCTCCCTCCTCAAAATGACCAACCTCCTCAAGAAAAAATAAATTTTCGTTTTATACACCCTTCCCAAAAATGGTCATTTTTAGCTCAAAACGATTGTTTTCATGTTTTGGCAAAAAGGGTCAAAACGGTTATTTTGGCAATCAAAACGGTTGTGTTGGCTGTTTTGGCCTAAGAACGGCCATTCCCTCATGGAAACAGCCTGTTTTGCCAAAATGACTGTTTTGACCTTTTTTTTAAGGAAAATTTTGAGATCTTCAATTCGGACGTAAAAAACCCCTTTTTATTAGGATTTTTGTCCTTTTCATCATCATTAGGCAAACTGAACATAGGAGACTCAGAGACCCAGTGTCTACACTATCCAATCTAGGTTGTTTACTTGTATGGGCTACTTACCATTCATATTAGTTTCACTATTATAATGTAACTTAAAGTGAACTTTTAAAAGTGTTTGACCAACAAATGATCAAATAGGGAAAAGTCTTAATCTTTATTATAGTTATTTTTCATAAAGATTTCCTACACACCAATATGTTAAAACTTTATAACAACATCATATGCACATTGCCATAATTAGAGTTCATAACATTTCAATCATAAGGACATTAGCTTATGCTATCATAACACATCATAAGTAACATACTTTTCTTTATATGCACTAAAGGCTTCCAACTTAACATAAACATGCCTCAAGATTCGGCCATGGTAACAAAAACATTATTATCATAATTTTGTTAGCTCATATGGCATTATCAAACTCATGTGCTTATATAACATTCTTAAGGGTGCATAAGTCAATGAAATACAATATCACATAGCTTTGATAAAAAAAATCCCCCTTTTATTCATTTATATCTTTTTACATTATTATTATGGTCGTAATGCTAAACCTCATTAACAAAATACCATGCATATTAATATAACATAACTAGCCTTAAACAACATCAAGCATACATAGAGGACCGTTCAACCTCATCATGCCTTACACACAAGCATAGCCATTCTTATCATTCAACATAAATTAGTGCAAAATTATAACACATTAGGCTAAGTAAACCTCAACATAATCTAATATGCAACATACATAGCATAATTAGCTAACACAATATCATGACAAGCTATAAGTATCATTCGACCATCAAGCATACACATACTTTTATCATCTATTAATCACTTTAATGGCATCATCTCATGCTTATATGATCACTTAACCTAATTTATAAGCATACAAATTCCATTTTTATACAAGAATCACCATTACACATACACACATACATATTTTAGCATTAAGGCACATGCATAAACATCACAAATTATTTTGATTACGCTTACTCAAAGTATGTACATAAACCATCATCAACATATACATCATAAATATAAACTACATGCATTTGGCCACCTTAGCATGTCATGGCTAATATACATATCTTTACACTAGCTCAAAATTAACAACATGACCTCACATCACTTAGCCCTGCTAACATAGATAGGCATCATATCATACTTTAAATAAGACATATTATTATTCAAGCCTCACATACTCATCACTAACATCATAGCTTGAATTGCTAGCATACATGCCATAAACATAATTAGCATCATCAAACCATTTGAATTAGCATTGAGTCATAACAATGAGGACATATTCAAATGACTATTCCAACTTATTATCATGGCATCATGCATAATCATAATCTCATCATTTTCATTAACATCAAAACCATGCTTACATACAACTTACATAACATAAGTGATCATAACATTATTATGTCACATAAACATAACCATTCGGCCACTATAATAAAGGTAACTCAAATCAATAATTGATCATTGTAACACTTTATTACATGCTAATACCCATTCCTAACACATTGGCATTGCGTTAAACATCATAAAATTGATGCATCATGAGAAATATACGTACATAATTACATACTCTTACATCCTCAAACACAAATTACAAGGCATCAAACACCATTAACAATCATAATTAACAAGATACATAACTTATTTCCAACATGAAATTAAGACATACTACATGCATTCCTTTTATTTAACCTACCACATATAAATTCTTATCAAAGCACATAACATGCATATTCCATTTAACACAAAATATACACTTTTTTGGTAACAAATTAAGGTCTAATCATATTATCATGGATTCACATACCTCACTAAGCTTAATTTACTCTTTATAGCCATAATACACGTTCTGTACTCTTTCTCATTATTCTTCTTTCCATATCCATTATGCATACACCTCAAAAGCAAGTAAAAATTTTAATTAAAATTTATGCATTTATAAACTTAAAATTGACCTTGGAAAACTTCAATTAGCATCAAATGGCATACCTAAAAATTATAAAACCCCAAAAACAACTACTTATGCAATAATTGGTTATTATTCATCCATAACCTCAAAAAATTTTTAATAAATAAAATAGCCATCAAATTCCAAAATTGACTTAATAAATCCCTTATTGGCATCCAATTACATCTTAGAAAAATATCAAAGCTTAAAAAATAATCCATTTTCCCCATACTCAGTCACTGTTTATCCATAATATTAAAAAATTCATAAAAATTAATACATAACTCCAATTCTATTTCTAACTTAATATAACTTGTTTTGAGACCTTAAAGTACTTCTAAAAAATATAAAATCTCAAAAATAAATACTTATCCGAATTTGGGTTACTATTCACCCACGAATAACTATATGAAATTCTCCCCATTTATCCTGCCATTTTGCCAAATGACACTTGATTAATTATCTCCATGTGTTAAATTGATGATTTAATGAAGGAAAAATGGGTTATGTGGGAGAAAGAGGGGTCCTATTGAGTTTGAAAGCTCTTAAATGGTGTTTGTAGCGAAGAAGAAGAAGCAGGAGATGGTATTTTTCTACTAGAAAAATATGATCTTGGCTATTGAAGTTGGATTTTTATATCACTCAATCAATGGCCAAGATCATTTCATTAAAAATCCAATGGCCTAAATTAAAGCCTAACTAAAAATCTTTTATTTTCTTACTTTAATTGTCTTTTTTTTTTGTTCTTCCATTCTTCCATCAACTTACATATATTGTGATTCCAAATAATCATACATATTATTACTAAAAGCCCTAAAAATCTATGCTTAAAAATTGAAAAAATCATATTAAAATCATTACTTTTATCTTTACCTAATGTTTAAAATATTCCAATAATAGCCTTTTAACCTGGTTGCGTGTTAACATACAAAAACAAAGAAAACGGATTTTTACACATTAAGCCACCTATGGGTTAATCACATTTTTCAAAGGACTTCATGCAAAATTTTAGGTTATGTATTAACCTGTCTATGAGTTAATATGCAAAACCATAAGGTTAGACTTGTATAATTTAGCCTACTGACTTTCATTCTATAGCATTAGTGTGACCTGAGTCTAGGGAACACTATTCATATCCCGGGAAGTACTATTCACAATATTGGGATTTTCGAGCATTACACTACCAGTTTTGTTTTGAATATTTGAATTGAGTCATTTTTATTATACTTTCTTCTAAAAACCCATCTACATCTAGTTACTTTGGAATCCGGTGGCAAGTTTGCTATGCCTCAAGAGTTATTAGATACCAATAAGTCCATTTCATTATTAATTGCCTCATTCCAGAATGATACTTCTCTAGATTGCTTTTTTATATGTTTTAGGATCATCCCGACATTTAATAAAATAGGTATTTTATTAAGTACCATAGTCTTATTGCCTTTAATAAGAAAAAAAATTAGATTATAAGGATATATAATTTGAATGCAAATTTTTTTCTTTTCTAGCATGTTGACTTCTCCTAAGTTCAATAGAGCATTATTCTTGTAGCTAGAATTTGATTCAAAATTTATCTTGATTCAATAAGAGGCTTATTTGTATTAGATTCTTGAACTAAATTGAATCATTATAGAATTTAGTTTCAATAAACTTAACACCTCTTGATTCGACAATTAAATTAGAGTTTAAGTCTAATATTTTATATGCTTTTGAATTTTTTACAAACTTAATAAAGACTCATTTCGAAGCTTTAAGTTCAAATTTAGTCTTTCTAGTTTTTGGAACTTTATAATATGCTACATAGCCCAAACTCTAATATAACTCAGGTTTTATTTCCTATTCTTCCATACTTTATATGGAGACACTTTGAATTTCCTTGAGGGAATCCTATTATGAATGTGACAAGCAATAAGTAAAGCTTTGCACCATAAATTTGTTAGCAATTTCAAATTTAATAGCATTGAATTTGGCATATCTACTAGAGTTTGATTTTTCCTTTCAGCTAGTCTATTTTGTTGAGGACTATATGGAGCACTTGTTTGGTGAATTATTCCATTCTCTTTACATAAATTTGAAAATTCTAATGGAAAATATTCACCTCAAAATCTTAATTTTCTTTCCCTTTTGACTTTCAGCTTAAGATTTGTAATTCTTGAACATTTGAAAAGCCTGATCTTTGTTTTTCATTAGGCACACATATATATACCTAGAGGCATTATTTATAAAGGTGATAAAATATCTTTTCCTTCCCTAGTTAACATGCCATTTAATTCACATGTATTTGAATGCACTAATTCTAATAATTTTGTGTTTCTTTTAACTTTTGGGAAAGGTTTCAAAATCATCTTTGCTTGTATACATATTTGACAAGTCTTTTTATCGTCATGCTTATAAGAAATTAAGCCATGCTTATACATAAACTTTAAAGATCTAAAGCTAACATGTGCAAGCCTATCATGCCATGATAAAGATAGCTCTACAATATAAGCAAAAGAATTCACTTTATTATCATTGATACTTTGTTTGAACATTCCATTACAAGTATAGCCTTTTCCCACAAATAGTCCATTCTTGGATAGAATTATTTTATCATACTCTAAAATAGTCTTATATCCTTTTTTAGAAATTAAACTTGTAGAAACAAGATTTTTTTCTAATTTTGTACATGTAAAACATGAAGCACTAGTAACTTCTTTCCAAAAGTAAAGTACAGTTAACACTTCCTTTGCCTATAACCTCTATAGCATTGTTGTTACCTATTAGAACTTCTTATCCATCTTACACATCTTCGTAAGTTTTAAGTAGTGACTTATTATGGCTATGGCACCAGAATCATACCACCAGTCATTTAATATTTTGGTTCTAACCATATGAAGTTTTGTGATCATCTCAACATGCAAATCTAAAAACATTGCAATCAAATCTTTAATTCCAAGTTCCACTATATTTGCTCTGTTGGAATTTTAGACACTATTATTATCATTTTTTTGCTTCTTTCAAAAGATGTATTCATGTTTGTAGTGTTCCTTTTTAATACAATGGTAATAGATCATTCCTTTATTTGGATTATTGGCAATTGTATTAGACAAACCTACTGCATTAAAAAATTTCATCTCGTTTCCTGTAGTTTTTTTATTTTGAAACTTCTAGTTCCCTTTAATAAAGTTCACTTTGTTGTAGATTCAAGCACATGCTTTTTAATTAGACTTCTAATCTCCTTTTCAATCCACAAATGCTTTTAAATCTATTCAAAGGAAAAATCTTTTGTGATATGCAATAATTTCTTCCTGTAATCATCCTAACTGGGGGGAAGTTTTGCTATTATTAGTTTTACTTGTAATGCTTTAGGAACTACCACTTAAGATCTTTAAGTTTGGAAATAAGAACTTGTATTCATAGACTTGATCCATAACAGACACATTATCAACCATTGAGAATTTAAAGTATTTCATAATAAGAAATTTATCCACACCTTATTTTTTTGTATTGTATTTGTACTCTATGGACCTTTAAATTTCTTCTGGTGAAGTAATAGATGTGAAAAGATTATGTAGCCTATCAGATAAATTATTGAGAATGTGTCCTAAGCACAACAACTCATCTTTCTCACGCCTCTTAGATTTTGCTTCCATCTCTTTAGCATCTTTTGGTGTTGGTGTAGGAAGATCTAGCAGTTTTAGATTAAAGATGTAAGAAATCTTTAGTGCAGTAAACAAAAAAAAATATCTTATCTTTCTAGTAAATGAAATTCATTCCATCAAAATGATTTAACTTCATGAATTTTTAGTTCATGAAAGAAATAGAGTTTGACTCTATCCTTATTTAATTCCTCAAATTTGTTAGAGCAGTGGGTGTATAATTAAGAACACTATCTTCAAGGAATTAATTGCCCCCATCATGAATGATTGCTGCTAAGAAATGGCAATATTTCTTTAGGATAAAACTAAGCCACCAAAATCTTCAAATAGCATTTTCCAAGAGGTTTTCCTATAGAATATTAGTGAAGTACAAAAATAAATGTGAGAGAATTGTCTTAACAATGTTGGAGAAGAAGAAAAATAGAGAAAATTAATTAATTAATCTATAAACTTTCTGTATTTATAGAAATTTAAAGGAAATTTATTTTTGTTAGGGTGGCACCTCTTCAGACAGAATGCATTTGTTTAATAGAAAACTATATTCTTTTTTTGAATTTCAAAAATTAAAATAATAATAAAATTAAGAAAAATAATAATAATTATTTTATTCTACTGTGCCATGCAGCTAAGTGCCAAATGCCATTATTAGACTTTTAATATTGTTTAAATTATTTAAATTTCCCTCTAAAATTTCTTTCATTTCTTGTAAGTGATAAGACATATCCCAATACATAAAGGCCTTGAAACTTTTGTAAATAAGTGACATGAGATATAAATCTTTTCACCTTTCTCACATTACACTAATATATCTAGCTATTATAACAATACATACACAAATAATCAAACACAAGCAAAATCATAATAAAAAATTTCGAACTTTATAGCAAAACACATACACACATCAAAAATTTCATTATGGCTGCGAGTATTAATTCTTTTAGCTTTAGATTTCCTTGCAAAATCAATGTAACATTTTAAAAATTCCGATTTTTATGAATAGTGGACCAAGAGGAAGTATTTATTATAAAAGAATTTTGGGCAAAATTTAGAGTCAATCTAAAGTCACTAAGGTGGTTAAAAATGCAAAAGAAGATTTATGGCAGTGTCTTGTGAATAGTATCATAAGTAGAGCTGAACCGTAAAATAATTCAATTTTTCTCAAAATAATTCGGGACCAATACAACCTGATATTTAAGTATTCCAAATAGTCCATTGGCACCGAAATTGGAATTTTTAAATATCATAAATTATTTTTATCGAAAATTGAGCTAAGTTTTTAAGTTATGTTTTGTCAATTTTTCTCTATTTTTTAGCTTGAAATTTTAGAGGTCTAAGGGATATAGATGTTTATGATTTTAGGGATTTTTATTGAGGCATTTAGAAGATATGAAAATAAAGTAAAATTAGAGAAAGAGGAAGAAAGAAAAATAAAACAATTAATTTTCTACACATATAAAAGAGGTCAAACATTTTAATTTTTGGTCAAGATTGCAATAGCGTCCCTTTCTTCCTCCCTTCTCCTCTCAAGAAGCTAATGGCTTCTCCCACTCCCACTCCCCTTCCCCTTTTCTTTTCTTTTTCCCCCTCAAATCCACTCCTTTATTCATGAATCGAGGCCACCAATCCAACCTTCAAGACCTCCTAACACCAATTCTAGCTTGAAATTCGAACAAAAATGAAGGATTTTTTTAGTTTGGAGTCTTTGGTGAATAGTAACCAAATCTCAATTAGGTAAGAATTTTTGAGTTTTGACATTTTTCCTACATTCTATAAGTGCCCAAGAATGTATATATGTGGTCATTTTAATTTTTAGATGAGTAGTTAATTTATTACGATTTTTCTAAGTTGAGCCTATTTGTATTTGTAGATGAAACCGTGAACCGAGCTTCAAAGGGGAAGGAAAAGGTGTAAGCTGGTTTTGGGAAAGTGTTACAATCTATTTTGGTATGTGTATTCATCTTAGTATGTAAATTTAATGTTTGTGTGAGCATTAAATGCTTAATAAGATATGTTAGTGACATTTATGCTTATGGAATTTATGTGCCATTAATGATATTATGTGTGAATGTATGAGATTGAGTGTATGTTAACATGATATATTGATTAACATGTGTTTAAAGGCCTAATGGTGTTAGGGCCGAAATTATGGGGTGTTATGCATGGTTAATTAGTGGTTGCGTTATGTATGAAATGCTTGATTATGGAAATTTTGAGCACGTAAGTAACAGAGTATGAGTTATGATATATGTGTGCCTATGGAGGAAGCTAAAACCTTTTCTTTATGGTTATGTATGGAATGTGTTATGTATGTTAAGTATAAAGCTTAATGTATAGTTAAATTGATAGGAAATTGCTTATGATGTAAGTTTGATGTTTTCAAGTAATGTGTGAATTATGCAATTATGATAGAAGTTGTGATGCTTCATGTATATGGTCAGGAAAATGATATGGCTTAAACCATGTTTATGCCATTTTGTGATAGAAATGGTCATGTGAAGTTTTTAGTGCATAATCATCTACAAATGTTCCAGTAAGTCATACATAGTTAAGTTGTGTTAAATAATGGTACTTGTTTTGCTAGGTCACAAGTGTGCCCATAATTGGAACATGATTATATATTAAAAAAGATGTTAATTATTAAATGAAAAATGTGTAATCAATAAGTTAATAATGCCCATATGATTAGACAACTTAGATTGGATAGGCTGATTGGTCAACTAGGGAGTTTGGGCAGCTGCTAGTGTACTTTCAAGTGTAATGTGACCTATGAGTCCATGTTATGATCTTTGGATCGATGAGACTTTTAGGTCCATGTTATGATTTTTATTGTGATGTGACATACGGGTCCATGTTATGATCTTTGGGTTGATAAGACCTATAGGTTCAAGTTATGATCTACAGATCGACATGGCCTTCAGGCCTAGTAATCCCGCTATCTAGTTTATGGATAGTTGTCTTTTAGGTATGGGCATATGTTAAGAAAAATATAAATATACTTTCGTTATGAAATATAGTATATTGCTTAAATGTGAGCAAGCATGCTATGTTTGTGTGGCTTATATGCATGATTAAGATGTATTTTCTTTTAGAGTGTATATAATGAAATCTTCCTTCTCATGTTTATATGTTTTATGTGATCACAATTATTATGTCATATTTTACTTTGTTATGCAATGATCATAATCAAGATGTTCATGCTTATGTTTGTATGATTATATATTAAGATGAATACACCACTAAGCGAAAGCATATCACATCATCCTATTTTTGCGATGCATAGGTAAAAGCTAGAGATTAAAGTCAAAGCCTTAGTACCACAAGAGATCAAGAAGCAACCTTTTTGGGGTATTTTGATTTCTTTTGTATAATTTTTGGTAATGTAATTAGCAAGATAACACTCTTGTATATATGAGGTATAAGGCCTAATCTATAATTGGTAATCATGTTTTGTAAAACTTATTTAACAGATCT
>CANXYI010501738.1:0-13395 GCA_948208565.1 Hura crepitans
GTGGCCTAATTCCTTCGAAAAGACCGTTTTCTTATTGTCTCGATTTGTGCACCAAATCTCGAAAATCGTGAGAATTTGCAAATGACCTCCGATTCTAAAAATTCCTTCACCATTGAACTCAGTACAATTTTTGAGCTTTAGGGTCCGCTATTTTTAGGTCTGTCCGGGCACATTCCCGGTCTGAGGCTGTCCTAGCATGAAATATTTTTATCTCTATAATTAATAGCTTATACCCTTAGATGAATTATTGGTTCTGCTAAAATTTTTAATTCATTCGTTTTGACCACTTTCAGGCCTGTCAAAGTTTTATGAGCAATATGCCAGTCATTGAACTCGAAATGATGACCCGCACCACGGGGAACATCACTCAGGTCCCGAAAAGCACTGTTCACAAGACCTTAACCAGCGGACGTTACAATTAGGCCTAATGCAGCCCATAAGCGAACTTATGTGTCCCCGATGATGCTTAGGCAATCCCTCCTAAGGAACTGGCTTGACCATGTGTGTGGTTGGGATAAGGTTAGAAGGTTTCTTGCATGTATTTATCCCTATTGCATCATGAACATGCATTATATACCACGTATCATCTGCATCTTGCATTGTTAATATTAAACATGCATCATTCCTAACCCCTTGTTTTAATAGTTACTATTGATCCTTCATTACAGCTCAATGAAAATGGATAGGCAAGTGCCTCAACCTAACTAGCAAAGCTCTAATAATTCAATCGAAGTGAGGAACTATGTCGGCTGATGAGTATGTGACCAAAGCCATATTCATAGAGGTAATGAACGAGATGGAAAAGAGGATGATGGTAGTTGTAATGAGTGCCCTGTCCCACATCCAGAGCTAGAAGGAAGTAGGTCAATCTTCAGCCACTCATAAGGGAAAAGAAGTAGTAGATGGAGGAGATGACTAGTCTTCTGATGATGAAGTTCCACAGGTCACCAAGTCATACCACAAGGTTCCCTTTCCTAAGGCAGTTGAGGACGACCAATTAAAGAAGCTTAATAAGAAGATGAAACCATGACTAAGCTAGTCATAGGGGGCAAAGACATTGACCTTGATGACATCAGCTTAAGGCCTGATCGAGCGATGCCCCATAAGTTTAAAATCCCGGATTTGAGTAAGTTCAATGGCATAACTAACCCCTGCACTCACTTGAACCAGTATGTTATTGCCATGCGAGCTACCCACCTCTCTAAGGAGCAAATTATGAACCTCTTTAGTATGTCTCTCATGGGCCAAGCTTTGGACTTGTATCATTACCAAGAGAAAAGGGTTAAAGAAGATTGAAATGAATTGGCACATGCATTTAGTAAATAGTACTTTAATAATGCCAGTATAAAGATTACACTGAAAGATATGGAGTTAGTGAAGCAAAGACTGAATGAGAGCTTCTATGACTACTTACAAAGATGGAGGGAGAAGATCTTAATAATGAGGAATAAGCTAAGGACATTGATCAGATTAAGATGTTTATCAAGAATGCAAACTATTACATGAATAATGGGCTCATCGCTAAAGGTATCACCACTTGGGAACAACTAAAAGACATCAACATTGACTTATAAGTGAATTACCAGAATAAAGGGTTCAATAGGATGAATATTTCACAACCAATAATAGTGGGGGTGCAAATAAGATAGCGGATATGCATGTTGTCCAAGGTAGAAGATATTCTAACTAGGTAAGTCTCTATCGTGGTGCTTGAGAAAACTCACCAAAGAGAGCAAGTTACAACCACTTATATCTCAGCCACTCAATAGACCATTACCACCTAATCACAAGCACAACCAATACTATGCCTATCACTAATAAACTAGACACCTTACTGATAACTATAAACTCCTCAAAAAAGCCATCCAAAACGTCATAGATTCTAAACAAATACCCAATCCTGAAGCCACCTCAAACCCCTCACTCAAACACCAAGGTTCATGCCTTCTTAAATCTAGATTGCCCGAGGAATACATGCTTAAAGATATTTATAAATCTAACCAAGAGATCTGTAAGGGGGTGAGAGAAAGTGAATCCATCCTTTTAACTAACTTCTGGGATAATGAGATTGACAGTGAGCCTAGGGAGAGCAAATCCTTACAAGATGAATCTTCTGATGAAGATTCTAAAGAGGGAAAGTGAGAACCACTTACGGTTAAGAGAGAAGCGGTAGAGAGAGTCAAAAAGAATGGTTAGATCCTACCCGAGAAAGAGCCTAAAACCAAAGAAGGTAAATATGAGGAAATGGTAAAACAACTTAAAAATACCCAAGCTAATATTAGCATTTAGGACTTGCTAATGTCATCTCAGGACCATAGGCAGAAGGTAGTCAAAACCTTATCTCAAGTTGCTATATCTACCACTATTACCCCTAATGACCTAGTACAAGTGATGAAAATAGGCAAAACAGGCCTTATCACCTTTTCAGATGCTAACCTGCCCCTAGAGAAAAGGGAACATAACTAACCTCTTTTCATTAGGGCCAAAGTGAATGGGAAAAATATAGGGTGTGCAATAGTCGATGATGGCTCCTCATTATGTGTCTGCCGACTAAAATTTTGTCTGGTTTAGGAATCAAAAAGGAAGACCTGACACCTTCAAGTATCATTATAAAAGTGTATGATGACATAAAAAGACAAGCTCAAGGTTCCTTCACCACCAAGGTTCAAGTGGGGCCAATTGTAGACGAGATAGAATTTACTTTGATTGATATCCCAGCAATATTCTCTATTCTACTAGGAAGACCTTAGTTTCATAAACTTGGAGGAGTCCCCTCTACCTTGCACAAAATGATTAAGTTCCTGCATAAAGGCAATATTATCACTATAAAGGCTGAAATTGATAATGTTGTTTCTACCTTGGCTACCACCAATCAACCTTTCACTAGATTTCATGTTGCCTAGATTTATGAAGATTAAATAGACCCTGTTGTGTCTAAAATGATGAAAAGGATGGATTTATTCCCTGGTACTAGTTTGGGGAAGAATTTGCAAGGTATAATTGAGCCACTGTAGCTTTACACCTAGAAGGACATAAGAGGATTGGGATATCATCCAAGCGAAGGGGGGAACCTGAAGAAAAGGAACAGTCTGGAGGACTACTTTGTCAATAAAAGAGTACAAGGTATGATAGGACTCCAGAACCTACGATAGTGGATGCAGACATGGTCAATTAGGAATCAAGCAACCTTACTTAGATCCAACGGATAAAAAAAGTCTTTCTTAAGCTGCTAGCTATTAAAGAAGTCTATTCCAGCTCTTCTAAGATTATGTCTAATTTAGATATAGATTCTAATTTACTCATTAATGAGCTTTATCTTTGTGACCTCTTTAAGGCAACCAATCTTCTTTCCAATAAACTGAACAATGAGTGTACTTATTTGTGTGATGTTTTTCCGGATGGTAACATGTATCCAAATAATCATTACATGAGCATTTTTTACATTAACTGCATTAAAACTAATCCGTTTAATCTTGGCACAAATGAAAAACCTAAAAATATATTAATTACCCATGATACTACTATCGATGAAAGGAAAAAATTAAAGAGATCACTAAAAAAGTATGAAAGAATCTTTACCTAGAGTTACAAGGACATGCCAGGTATTGATCACAAAGTTGCTAAACACGCCATTCCGACTTATGACCACACCACTCCAATCTGTCAAAAGCTCAAAAGGATAAGACCCAAGTGGGCAAAAAAGGTAAAAGAAGAAGTCATCAAGCTACTCGAGGCCAAGTTCATTGAAGAAATCATCTTCCCCAATTAGCTAGCCAACATTGTTCCAGTACCTAAGAAGGATAGAATGGTTAGAATGTGCATTGATTACCAAGACCTAAATAAAGCATGCCCTAAGGATGACTTTCCTTTGCCCCACATTGATGTACTAGTGGACAGTGTAGCTATGGCAACCATGTACTCCTTTGTCGATGGCTTTTTGGGGTATAACTAGATTTTGATAAAGGTGATTGACAGATGCAAAATGGCCTTTATAACTAAATGGGGGAATACTATTACAAGGTAATACCTTTCAGACTAAAGAACGTAAGAGCAACTTACCAACGGATGGCAACTAAGCTTTTCTATGACATGATGCATAAGGAAGTTAAAGTCTACATAAATGATATGATGGTGAAGTCTACCGAGAGTGAAGGACACTTTAAAGCATTAGAAAAGTTCTTTCAAAAGTTGGACCAATTTAATATGAGGCTTAAGCCCAAAAAATGTGTTTTAGGAGTAACGTTAGAAAAATTGTTGGGATTTGTGGTCAATAGAAATGGGATTGAAGTAGATTCGAATAAGGTAAAAGTGATCTTAGAAATGCCTACCCCTAGATCAGAAAAGGAAGTTAGAGGATTCCTAGGTAAACTACAATATATCAGCCGATTCATAGCTAAACTCACATCAGTTTGTGAGCCTATATTCAACCTATTATGCAAGGGACAATCGAAGGAATGGAATAAAGATTGCGAAAAAGCCTTCTAAGCTATCAAACAGTACTTAACCAAACCCCCAGTCCTAAGACCACCAAAACCTAGAAATTCATTAATCATGTACCTAGTAGTTAAAGAATCTTCTATAGAAGCCCTCATCATGTAAGCAGACGAGTCTGGGGTAAAAAATGTAGTCTATTACCTAAGCAAGAAATTGTTCCCATATGAACAGAAATATGCAGAAGTTAAGAAGATATGTTTAGGAGTAATTTGGGTCTCCAAAAAGCTGCACCATTACTTTCAATCATACAAATTGGAAGCAGTAGCAAAACACAATCCCCTCAGGTACTTGCAAACTGCACCTTCTTTAATAGGTAAAATGGGCTAATGGTTCTACTTTTGTAAGAGTTTGACATCTCCTATGTCACCAAGAAGACAATCAAGGGCTAAGAAATAGCTGAATTCCTAGCAAAACACCCAATTAAGGGAAAACAAGAAGAATTCAAGTTTTTAAATGAATACTTAGGGGTAATATCCCAAGAAGGATAGAAAATGTTCTTTGATGGAGCAGTCAACTAGAAAGGCATAAGAGCTAGTGTATTACTCATCAATCTAGAAGGTGAGCAAATGTTCTTAGCTAGAAAGTTAGAATTCCATGCAACTAACAATGTCACAGAGTGCAAAGCATGCATCTATGGCCTTGAAACTCTATTCTAGTTGGAGGTAAAAGTGATTGATGTATACGGGGATTTTATGCTGGTCATACAGCAAGGGAAAGGTAATTAAGAGATCAAGGATGAGAACTTAAGCAAGTATGTCAGAATACTCATAGATCTATCCAACGGATTCGATTAATGCACTATCCATCACATCTCTAGAGAATAAAACCAAGTTGCTAACACCTTACCCACTTTGATGTTAGTCTCAAACCTCACCAAAAAGGATTTGTCCAAACCCATGTACTTTAGCAAATGGAGATTACCTACTATATAGGTATAGTCAGCACTACAACCAAACAAACTAATATCGACTTGCCTTGGTATCATAACATCCAAGTATACCATGCAACTGAGAAAGATAAGAGGGTCTTATGAAAATTATCAACTCAGTTCATTTTCTAGCATAGATGTTGTACAAAAAGCAGTTGGATGGTATTCATCTTAGATGTGTAAATGAATCAAAGCTCAAAAATACTCAGAGAGGTGCATAAAGTGTCTATGGTCCTCACAAGAATGGGAGAAACTTAGCTAAAAAGATTATGTGATTAAGATACTACTAGTTAACCTTAGAAATAGATTGCTATGACTTTATCAAAAAGTGCCACAAGTGTCAGATCTATGGGAACCTAAGTCACCTACCCCCTAACGACTTAACCAGTTTGTCATCTCCCTAGCTATGTTCCATATAGGGTATAAATATAATTAGGGAAATAAGGTCGTCAGCTACCAAAGGTCATAGATACATAGTGGTAGCAATCGATTACTTCTCAAAATAGGTTAAAGCTAAATCTTTCAACAAATTAGGAGCAAGACAAATGGTGAAATTTATTGAAAGAAATATCATCTGCAGGTATAGATTGCCATAGCAAGTCATCATATATAATGGGGTATAATTTTAAGGTGAAACTAGATAGCTTTTGCAGAAGTATAAAATCGAGCATTATAAGTCTTCTCTGTACCAACCTCAAGCTAATGGAGTGGTCGAAGCAGCCAATAAGAATATCAAGAAAATTTTTCAAAAAATGATAGTTAGATATAAAGATTGGGCAGACATTTTGCCCTTTGCACTATAGAGATACAGAACAACTATCAGGACATCTATGCAAGCCATACCATATTTATTGGTTTACGGGATGAAAGCAATGTTGCCAATAGAAATTGAGGTCCCTTCACTTAGGGTTGTGCTAGAAGCAAAAATACCAAAAGTAAAATGGGCTAGAAACATATATGAATAGTTGGCTTTAATTGATGAAAAATGACTTAAAGCTCTTTATCATACACAACTATATTAGAAAAGAATCGCTAGAGCCTATAACAAGAAAGTCTAATCCAGTCCCATACGAGAAGGCGATTTGGTACTAAAACAAACCAAGCCTTTATTAACAGATCCCAGAGGAAAGTTGAAGCCTAATTAGGAAGACCCATACTTAGTCAATAAGATATTCAAACACGGGGGTGTTAAGATCTCAGACTTAAAAGGTAAGAATTCTCAAAACCTATCAACATGGACAAGCTAAAGAAGTAGTTCTATTAAAGATAAAAAAAAGTCCGCTGAGTCGAAAACCCAAATAGGGCAGCTTAGGTAAAAATTAGGACACCTCAATGAGGTGAAAACCTATCAGGCACTTCATGCAAAAGTTAGGGGATTTGAGAGAAAATGTCTAATCAAGAAAACCTTTTAAAGGCTGATTGGTAACAATAATATCATCAATGGGAAATTAATATATTTGCCAAGATTAAGCAGCTTAGTTTCAAATGTAATTAATAGCAAAAATGCTTTAGTCGTGATCATTGGTAGGCAAAATTCCATCAAGTGAGAAAGATTATACAAGTAAATGAACTCTAAAAGTCTAAACACATCTTTTCTTTTCAAACATAAAAGTTTTATCCTCACATTTTCTCTTTAGTACTAATGTCCTATTATCTCTAGATGTACTTAAAATCCAATCTCTGTAATTATCATCTGTACTTATATTTCTAGTCATATAACTAGGCATATCTCTCAGTATAGCACGACGTTTCCACAAGTTGGGAAAAGAGCGTAGGAAATCCTGTGTTAAAAGTCTACCTTGAAACCCTAAAGGTTTAAAAGAAACCCTTTACAACGAACTAAATTGTTATTAGATCCAAGAAGGGATGTAAAATGTAGCATGCCTCAATCTGATCAAGGGAACACAGCCTAAATGGTAAGATAGGGCAAAATGGATAAACTTCTACCAAGGACACCTCTAGCAGACTGCAATAATGGTACTAAGCCAATCACCCCGTTGATCACAAGTGTTAATTTTCTTCTCAAGTTTCCTTTCATAATGCTGATTTGAAGCATACTTAATCCAAAGCTTTTCTGGAGGAGGTACAAGCAGTCTTAATTTCTTTTATAACCAAATCTATAAAAAAATAGCTGTTAGGTTGGAAAATTTGTACAGGACCACTTAAGCAAAAGTTAGGCAAACTCGCTAGTGCAAAAGCCCTCACAGGCTTGCTAGGTAAAAGTTAGGGTTAAAAGAAAAATAAAGCTAGGGGGAAAACCCAAGCTAGGGGGAAAACCCGCAAGGGCTCTCTATCCATACTTGTAAAAAAATTGGGCTCTCAGCTACAAAGTCAATATCTCCTCTCTTTAAAGCATCTAATTCTCAAATGGTTTTAGGTAAGAAGACACTAAAAGGATTATGGCTGGAGCATATTTCAATGAGAATTTAAAAGACCTTGAAATCACAAAGCCCATCTTTAAAGGTTACTACTAACAAGTTGCCAAGGTTGCATAGCAATGCACATTTAGCCCATTCTACTAAGTTAAAGGGAAATTTATGAGCAAAATCCAAAATTGCTTGTAGAGAAATTGGGCTTACACCTGGAATCACCTTCTAAGCCATAGAAGGAGAAACACCTAAAGCAAGAATAATATCCATAGGATAATGATCCTAGAAGATGGAAGAGCCAGGAGATCATTTGAAACAACATTATAATTCACAATAGCAATGAATTCTTCCACATTTGGGGTAATTTCTTAATGATTGAAGACAAACACATGAAAAATGAGGTCCCAATAATACACAACAAAGTTTAAGAAGTTATGGTCAATTACTTTTCACAAGAATCTAAGAGCCGAAAAGGGAGCAAGGATGTTCAAAGTCCAAAAAGCCTTTGATTCTAAGATCTTAGACAATTGTTAACTAAAAGAGAGGGATATAGCGAAGTATGGTATGAACAAAGAAGAATGGAGGTATTTATAGGCCATAACCTTCACCATTCCTCTTCCTACTAAGACAAAAAATCTAAAGCACATGAGGATGTTCGTATAGACCTTAGAACATCCAAAGTCGACATCATGGTCTATATAGACCAGTTGAGACATGTCCACAGCAATGTTTGTTACCAACCAGGAATCATGCAAAGATAATGTCCGCACACACTATTATACACCATGTTCGCACGGACCAAGAATTACCAATAAAAACTATTCTCAACTACTATAAAGTATCATATTTTCTAAGCAATTCTTGCTAAAAATGACACTTATTTGAGGTCACTAAACGTCCGATAGAATAGCAATCATCATTATCTATGGTCTGGCATCATTGATCTATAACATGAGTCCCTAGACAGAGGCGGTATATGTTATTCAATTATGGCAACATATTTTTGTCATCAGTTATCATACATTTGTATATAAAGATGTAGGATTGTATTTAAAAAAAAGATTATGTACTAATGTTTATACAAAATATAAGGCCTATTCACAAAAAATGGTAAAGCTACCATCTACTTCATCCTTCATTCTTGTTCTCATCATCAGTAGAAAGCACCAACTTCTCAGAAATTTTTAAGGCCCTCAACTTCTTTCAAGTCTCACAAAAAGCAGCAACCCTTCTTGACAACTCACTCTACAAAAGAATAAAGAATCAATGCATGACATGAATACATACATATTTGCATAAATTAAACATTGCAAGAAATTGCTTACAGCAAGAACTCAAGTCTTATCCACCATCGCTCACTTGAAGGCTTCCACTACATGAACAATTCTCTCTACAAGAACCCTCCTTACCTATCCAAATTAAGACAAAAAGTGTCACACTAAGTTAAGCCAACATAATAATCAGTAAAAGTCAAAAGGTACCATACTGTTGTGCTATTCTCTGGCTCGAAAGGAACTAGTCAATTATCTTCAATGCGAAGGTGAGCAAAGGATAACTCTTTATCCGTACCATATCATATATAGCTCAACTCTAGTACATCGATCAAGGTGCCCACAACTTTATCAGGCAACGATGACTGACCAACAAATGGACTGGAAACTCCACTCCTAGCAGTACGAGTAGGATGAGGTGAAAACTGAGAACCCAGAGAACTATGAATAGTCCTCACCCTCTTTCTAGCCAAAAAAGGTCTAGCTTCAGAGGTGGTGGTAACAGGCTATAACACGACACATAGACAAAAGTTGTTTTTAAAAATAATGAGCAGGTGATCAAGCAATTCACCTAAAGAGGAGGAGGTCCAGAGGTGTAAGGCACCCGAGATAGCACAAACTCTCGGCCCATATGCTTCTAGGTATACCTACAGTCATACCTTGCACAAACTCCAAATCATCGATGTATCTCCCAAATAGCATCAAGTCAGGAGGACTCTGAGGAACATGACACACATCGGGCCTCATGTGCCAGCCTAGTGCTCTTTCTCCTAGAAACCATGAATAAGCTTCAGGAATGGTCAGCAACATCCTACGAGAAGATAATTCTCGAATAGTACGTAAAAAAGTCTAACATCTTCCCAAGCGGAAAGACCTGTCATGCCAAATCAATCTACAAAGGTAAGTGTTAATTTTAATCACCTAAATTATTAATAATGGGTTTTCATGTGCAAGAATACTCATATCAGACCAAGCTTGAGAACTAAGGTATTGTCAATGTTGCATCAGAGAAGATGTATTCTAAGGCCTTGTAAAGGGTCGAACCCATCTGTCCATCACTGGGTATCAACGAGGAATGTCTAACTCATAGGGTCGAGGCAATAAGTGAAGCTTGTACACCTAAACCTACAAAAATCAAAGGTACAAGGTCAAATTTGGAAAGGACCACAGGAAGCAAAAAAGGGATCGAAACAAATTGCTCACTAAAACACTTGATACGAAGCCCTGCACAAATGATGGCTTTTGTTAGTATGAACAACCATATCTAAGCTTCTAAAAACCCAGCCAAGTGAGGAATAACACCAATTTCAGGAGCCAATACACTTAATCTACTCCAAAATAAGAAGAAAGCTCCAGCTCACATTACCATTGGCATTGGCAAATAATATAGTGCCCTACAAGTACAGAAAGAAGCACTGCACATACAAATCAACCTCAGACTAACTAGATAGAGTTACATCCACTCACCTCTCATGCAAATTTATGCAACAGATACTCCTAAAATGGTTTTGAGGTAAAAACCCAATAGCTCTTTCACCTCTTGTAAAAGTGAGGGGTAGCAATGGCAAGCATCAAAAGTAATAGCCCTCCCAGTGCAAGGTACTCCAGTAATGAAGGTCCAATCAAAAGGTATTATTGCCAACTCCCTAAATGACAAGTGAAACATGTGTATAGTGTCCATCCACCTATCCAAAAGAGCCCGAAGAGCCTACAAATCTTGACAAAAATCTCCACCAACCAAGTGGTCCATAAATGTCTAGAACCCTATCACTCTCATCTTATTTTTAACGAGAATATTATCGTTGAATACCATTGCTGCAATCTAAGCAGGTTGCCCCCACATTTAAGGTGTGTCTGCAAAAAGTAAATAGATATAAGTAAGAAAGATGTCTGCATGGACTAAAGTCTCCAACAAAGGTGTCCTCGTAGACAATAAACAAGTAAGTCCACACGGACCACGAACACATAGATTACACAAAAAGGCTAAACATGCAACAAGTCCACACTGATAACATGCACAAGTAAACCTAAATCCACACAGACTCCATACAGCCTTTAATGAGTTCGTACGGACTACCTAATCTACCACATGCAGAAAGTCTCAACATCCTACGCTAATGATTTTGGAACAGTTAAGCTAAGATAAAGTCTGTGTGGACCTAGACAACCCTAAGCAAACCAAGTCCTCACAGATTTATCGAACTAGAAAAGCCAATAAAAAGAAGATGAAGAAAAAACCAGTTAAACACAATGGCACACATAAAGGGAAGAAAACACACCTAGGGGCACACTTTCAAGCAGGCATGGTGAGCCAAATCAGCTAGAATCAGAGTTAAGTCACCAAAAGAAACTTCATTCACCGTAGTGGCGCTTCGCTAGTAATTAATGGCCATAAAGGACATGAAACCCTCCGAAACTAGCATAGAGATGTCCTCCACTAGAGGAGGGGATGTAAAAGAGGAACGCACAGCTAGAGGAAGAAAAAGACTCATTAAAATCCCCTCTCCTACCACAGTATCACTAGAAGAAGAAGAAAGAGAGTCGCTGGAAGGAGAGGAAGCCATCGGGGATTTCTCTTTGAAACGAAATAGAGAAGAATGAAGTATGAAATGGATAAAAAAAGGAAAAGAGCCGATAGTTATCAATCTATCACAAAATGTCTGCATGGACATACCTCACTCACATCTGCACGAACTTACTTTACTTCCATCTGCACAGACTTACCTCACTCACGTTCGCACAGAGTTATTTTATTTCTATCCGCACGAACATACCTCACCTCTGTCTGTATAGATTTATACCTCGGCCTACTTAGCACTTGGTCTTTAGTTCACATAGATTAAACTTATAGATATATCTGCATAGACTTATAGACTCTCTTCACAAACTTGTTTTCTCACAGTTCACATAGACTTTATCACCACATTCACAATAATCACCCTTTGCATTCACTTAGTAAATGTACATTAATTTCATACACACATATGTATTGCACATAACATTTCTAAGCACTTTATGTTTTATAAACAAGGCAGGAAACACCCCCATTCTCGTATCAGATCCCTTGCACTAGGCACATGAGCGATCTCAATCACATGCATGTGGTCTCCACAAATTACTCATCATGAATGCCACACATACACACGTTTGACACCTTGCATTCATATACGCGTAAACCACCACATCCACGTACAGTTAATAACCCGAAGATACGTACAATTAGGCAGTCACAGGTCAAGCACACATATGCACTAGCATTCGAATCACTTTTAAGGCAAACAACTACTTGATCTTCCTTGAATCAGAGCCTCATCCACAACTGACAAAAGCCAAGTATATATCACAAAACTTGCTATATCAAACTGATACTAACTCCTATTGCATTCTCTTTTATAGGATTCAACTCCTCTTAGATTCGACTCTATGTCCAATCCAATTCTTTGAGATTCAATTCCTTTCGAATTTAACTCGATGTCTAATCTAATTCTTTTAAAATCAACTCCTCTTAGATTTGACTCTGTGTCTAATTTAACTTTCTCTAATTCAACCTAATAAGAAAATCCATAACTTTATTGGGTTTAGCCTAACAAGCAAATCCATAACTTTCTCGAATTCATCCTAACAAGCAAATCCACAACTTTCTTGGGTTTAGCCTAACAAGCTAGTCTAAAATTCCAGTCAAACCTTATTGGTCAAATAACCTTAGGTGCTATCAAAACATTTTTCATCTGGTTAAACCTTGTCAATCAAACAACCACAGGTACCTGTATTCGGATGGAAGATACAACTCAGGTCTACTAAGCTTTTGGCAATAATTCGGAGGTAGGCATCCATAGTCGATGTAGCTTCAAGCTAGGTAAGTATGATTTTAGGTAAGCATACTTTCAAGTAAGTACTTCTAACCCAAGTACTTTGATGTGCACTGTTGTTTTGGCATTTCACAGCACACGCCAAAATGAGGGCAACTATAAACACCTCACCTTTCGCCTATGATGATCACTAGGGACAGGCTTTTAAGCAATGGCATAAGCCCCTTAGGAAGCCAATCCACATGAACCTATTTTAAACATGGTCCGCACAGACACACTCCACTTTGGTCCGTACTAGCCCAATCAGCTCTACCAAGCCTAAGGCCCATGTTCCGCTCAGAAAATTCCAAGCTCAGGTCGACACGAACTAGCCCAAGACCTAGCCCAAAGCCCATAGACTGGCGGGAAAGCATACCACTTAGGTCTGCACAGACTAAGACGTACTAGTCCGCACAGACTTATCGACGTAAAATCTTTTAGAAGTGGGATCTTCCTATTTGGACTATAATTCCTAATCCTGTTAG